>CM052219.1:20092085-20268252 GCA_028454225.1 Lasioglossum leucozonium
TATATATATATATATATATATATATATATATATATGTATATGTATATGTATATGTATATATATATATGTATATATGAATATATGAAGTTTAAAATAATAATAATGAAATAAGAAGAAGAATAAGTCTTATGAAAGTACAGAAACACGAGCAATATTCAAAATAATAGCAACTTGAAGAGTCAGAACTGGAATAAAATAAAATTAATGAAACAATGAAACACAGATATGCCACGGGCGTGATGGGTAAAGCCGCATTGAAAATCTTAGAATGTTTGTTGTAGTACTCGCGACTATTATTGCTTTCTTAAGAATATTAAAAATCGCTTATACTGTAATCAGACTGCGGAATTATAACAGCAAATTCGCATTAATAGAAAGCAGCTTAAAGAAAAGCAATTGGAACCACATTTTGTAATGTAAATTTTTAAAGAAGTCTTCGGAACATAAACGCATATTTAGATATCCGCAGTTTGGTTATACTAAATGATAAGAGACACACGATGATGTAAATAAAACCACATTAATTGTCTTTCTATAAATTGAAATAAATGTGTACGAACTTACGAATCGGTTTACTATTTACACAAGATTATTTTGAAATGTTAGAGAAAATCGTGTCGATCGTTAATATATTGTATGTAGACCGGTGAATACGTGGTTACAGTACGTGCATAAGGCGTAAATATTGTAATTTCAGTATAAAATGCTTTTGCACACATATTCGGTTTTGCACAGAAAATCGATTTTTTGAAAATGAAAAACCTGAATATTCCCTCAATCCTCCAGTGCATCGGTAAAAAATATTAATTATTTCTAAAAACTCAAAACTCTTCTACATAAGCTATAGTTGCTATATCGGATAAATCTACTTTTACTAACAATAAAGGAAGGGCTCATGGAGGATTTTCAAAATTGTTTCAACTAAATTAAAACAGTACAAATTCAATTCATCGATCTTACAGACCCAATCTGTGCACCGAAGGGTTAAGTTGATTTTTTCGTTTAGTAACGAAGAAAATTACATACGAACGTCTCGAAGTATCGCGAGCGAGCACCGAGCTCTCGTCGCGCGTGTAGCGGTCAATTAACATCCTTGGGCTGGCAACTTTTTGCTCCCCTATCATACTTGTTCACGCCGTGCGCGGTAAATTTGCAAGACTATCGCATTAGCGAGTGTAACGAACGCGCGTCAAGGCGTGTTGCATCGCGCGTCGTCGCGTCGTCGCTCGAGAAATATGCGAGATTGTGCAATTTGATAAATTCCACGGAAAAAATCCAGCCGGAGATAACTCCGTTCAGCTTCCGTTCGTCGACGTTTCCTTCATGGTAATTTATATTATTTTCTATTTCAGTGAACGTACTTCGGAAGACGAAACATACCTACACGACAATTCCGAAATTCCTGACTTTGGTTGGTAAGCGTATCGGATCCAAATCGGTCGCGTCGGTCGAAGATAATAGACGGTATCGGGGTTTTCGGCTATAAGAATGATCTCCGCCGGGCTGTTGGCGCGATACGAACGACCGCTATTGATTTTAAGTAATCGCTTAAATAGCGTCAATGGCCTGTGCAATGGTGTCATGGCATGCAACGGACAGAGATGCGAGAAACTCGACGGGGCGGTCTGGAAGTTTAAGCGGCCAGGGGAAATCGACGCGGGTTCGTACTCGACCGACTCGACCCGTCTTCCCGTTACTTTCCTCGCCCCCTGCCCTTTCAACTTTCTTTACGACATTTTCTCTCTTCGTATCCCGTCATTCCTCGACATCGTAAATCGATAAATGCTCGAAACCAGATTACAAATGCGCGTGGGAATGGAAATGCACAAGGGTGTATCTGCCCGTGCGTGCGAGGGACGAGAAAGATTGTCGGACACGCCGAGGACAGCGATAAAACGTTGAAACGTCGTTAACGGAATGTTCTGCGATTCCTTTGGAGGAAGGCGCGGGTTGGTGGGGAGGGGGGGGGGGGAGAGGTTAGAGACAGGCTTCGCGCGTCCATTAATTAATGGTGCATTACACGTGGCGGCGTGCGCGCGGACTTGTATATCGGTCTCGAACGATCAATTACCTCTAAAAGGTCCTTTAGGGAAAATTCGCTCTAGTCGCGGTCTCCGTCACAGACGAATTCTTAGACCCGTCCTGCTCTTTCGGGCTCACCGAGCTTTTCAAGCGAGACTAACTTTCCTCAGCGAAGGAACACCCTCATTTTCCGTATAATTTCCACGAGACGAGAGACGACAGACAGGAAGGAGATCTCCCGTCTGGAGGAAACACGGCGGTCGGCGCAAGGGGGTGTGCTGGCGGTGAAGAACGCGCAGACTTCTCGAGTACGTAAACGCGAGAGAGCGAAGACCCTGCCTGCCGGAACAGGGTAACAAAACAGAAATGCAAGCGAGAGATGACTTCTCCCAGGACCGACCGTAGAGAGTTGCCGGCGCGGCGGTTGACGGTAGCTGATAGACGATATCGCAGTCGCCATCGTTGTCCGTCTCTTCGTTTTCTCTGTCTGTACCCCCGGAATCGGGTTTTCTGTCCCTTCGGTCGTAATCTGGCAGTGCATTTAACCACTTTGTGAAATAGCCGTATATCTCGCCACTGTGACGTAGCATTCGATACGTTGAAAAAGGGAGGTCGGAGGGTTGACGGTGGTGGCGAGAAAAGGGGAGCACGGACGGGCCGCGGGGGTGTGGAGGGGCGAGGTTAGGAGACTCCGTAGGAAAACGTGGAATAGGTTGAAGGAAGAGGAGAGAGAAAGAGGGGAGCGGGTATACTGGTAATATTGTGCGCGCGCCCCGGCGTGTACCCATTTAGAGGGGTGGAAAGCGCCGGCTCGAAGGTGGGGTTGCTTCGGCTAGGGTAGGGGGTTGGAAACGATCCCTACCCGAACCGCTCGTGGAAAGCGCACGAGCGCTCTGTCTGGTCGAGAGAGGAACAGAGAAAGAGTGGTGGGAGTGTGCGGGGGGGATTTGCCGGGAACGGCAGGCTCGCGAAGGGGGTGAAGGATGCTGGCGGATGACGCTGGAGGAGAGGAAAGGCGCCGTAAGGGGTGCTCGGAATCACGGTGGTGGTGTGTACACACTGTATATAGTCTAGCAGGAGTGGAAGAAGGGTGCGCCCTACTTCGCGTCGGCGTTTTCCCTCCTGGCAGCGTTCAACGTCGACGTACCCGAAAGAGAGACGGAGAACGCGACATAGAGGGTATCTCTCCGGTTCGGTGCCAGGCTTTTCGTAGTCTCTCATTTCACGACGAACGTCCGCGGCATCGGTCCCGAGTGTTTCGCACGGTCGACGCGGATCGAACCGGGGGGAAAAAAAACCAGCGGGGATCGGTTCTCGCGCGGACAACGCCTCGGATAATAGGCAGAGCGAGAACACGAGACAGAGGGTGTATAGTCGGGCCGAAGAAGGTGAATCGAGAGTGTGCGGAGGTGCTCCGGTTGTTCGTGGTGCGACGCCGACGACTACGACGACGACGACGACGACGACGACGACTACGACGACGACGACGACTACGACGACGACGACGACGACGACGACGACGACGACGACGACGACAGCGACCATAGATAGAGGGAGGGAGAGAGGGAGAGAGAGAGAGAGCGCTTGGGTTACCCGGGTGGTGTTTGGCCCTTTTTCAAGCCCTTTCGCTCGATCGAGTTCTGGTCAGTGCTACGGGTATATCGGGAAGTGTGCACGACACCGATCATCATCGTCGCGTTTACGTAAGAACCGACGGTTTTCTCGTGGTGTATGCTTACTCGTTCGCATGTATCCGAGTGTGCGCGCGCGCGTGTGACAAGTACCGACAAATACAGGAGAGCCGGACGGGAAAGAAGAAGACGACGACGTCGACGACGACGACGGCGACGACGACGACGACGGTGGTGGTGGTGGTGGTGGTTTTCGTCGATTCGCGAGTTCGTTGGAAGTCGTCGGCGTGCGGGAATTATTTTCGGTGGTGAGCACGGGAAACCAGGAGCGTGCGTCGGATCGTCATCGGCGCGCCGAGTCAGGAGGATTCACGAATGGACGAGCCAAGACCACTTAATTCCAACCCTCTCGTTTGCATAATTAGCCGTAGTAGTATGGTACAAGAACTACACGGGGAGAAGGGTTTCCGTAAACTTAGGCGCAAGGGGTGAGGTCCGCGATACGCTCTGGGTCGTGGATTTACGCGAAGGAATTCGAACGTAGACGCGTGCGGGAGAAAGTAGGCGTGGAAAGAAGCGTGGGTGCGCGTGTGTTGAATAAAAAGAAAAAGTGCGTGCCGCGCGACGCGCGATATCCGTTCGACACGGAAAACACGGATAGAATGGACGCGAAATCGTCTGCGAAGGATATTCCGGATATTCTCGTACGGGCGAAGGTATTCCGCGGTAATTGATGCTTTTGACGCGGTCGAGATCCTCGAGCGATATCGTCGGGGAGGACAGCGCCGATCGTAACCAGGACCACCACCGTTCGACAATAATACACGAGTTCGTCATGGAGATCTCGGTGTTCTTATTTTACGCGACGACGTTGCTCGGCATTGCAACGAGCGACAAGTGCGCCGACGAGTGTTCCTGCAAGTGGAAGAGCGGGAAGCGCACGGTCGAGTGTATAAATCGTGCCCTGACCGGCATACCGGAATGGGTCGATCCGGAAACGCAAGTGCTGGACACCAGCGGCAACAATATTCGGATCTTGCCGAGCAATATCTTCGTACGTGTGCGCTTGACGAATCTACAGCGTCTCTACCTACGCGAGTGCCGTATCGACCGAATCGATAGCGAGGCACTGGCGGGCCTTACGAATCTGGTGGAGCTCGATCTGAGCCACAATCTGTTAGCCGTAGTCCCTACCGGCAGTTTCGCGAACACGCCGTTCCTCAGGGACCTCGCGTTGTCGAACAATCCTCTGAAAAGGATCTATTCGCTCGCGTTCAAAAGCACACCGAACCTGGTCAAGCTCGACCTGTCTCGCACGCAGCTCGCGGAGATCGAGGCTAAAGGTTTCCGGGGCCTGGAACTACTCGAAAGCCTGAAGCTGAACAACAATCGGTTGACGACCCTCCATCCCGGTACGTTCGAGCCACTCAACAAACTCACCAGCATCGAGCTACACGACAATCCGTGGATCTGCGACTGTCACCTGCGCGAAATGAAAATGTGGTTGGTGAAACACAATCTGCCGACGCTGCAGGCGCCTCTGTGCCACGGACCTAAACAGTTATCGAATCGCACGTTCACCGATCTCGAGATAGACGATTTCGCTTGTCGACCGATACTGCTGACAGCCAGTCGATACGCGGAAGCCACGATAGGCGAGAACGCGAGTATCGTGTGTCGCGTCAGCGCGATACCGCCAGCGAAGGTCAAGTGGTATTGGAACGGACGGCTGTTGACCAACGATTCGGCGTTCAGCAGCCATCAGAAGATCTACATCTTCGAGGAAGGTCAGTTTCGTAAAAGGAGCAAGCTGGTGCTGACGAGCGCCCAGGAAACTGACTCGAACGAGTTTTACTGCGTGGCCGAGAACCGTGCCGGCAGCATCGAGGCGAATTTCACTCTTCACGTGTCGATGAGAACCGCTGGCAGATCAACCCTCGGCTCTGGTCAGATCGCGGGCATATCGGCTGCGCTGGTTGTGCTGATTCTGTTGATACTGCTGATCATTCTCGTGCTGTTCATCCGTTTGAGACGGATGCCGTTGAAGGACGCGAAGTCGTCGGTGCCCGCGGAAGGCGTCTCCGTCGACGGCAGCACCGGGAACAACGAGATCCCGCCGTCCGCGACCTCGAGCTCTCGCAGGAAGTTCGAGGAGACGGAGACCACGTCGTTCGGCGTCGAGTCGAAGCCCCCGGTCTCGTTGAGCTTGAGCTACGTCCAAAGACCTCAGCCCGGCTCGTTGCAGCCGGAGAACGAGTACGGTTCGATCGGTCGTTTCGACGACCAGAGCCAGCATCCCTCGGAGATGGTCGCGCCGGCCGCGTGTTTCTCCTCGACCACCTCGCTGATGCCCATCGATAATCCGGATCTGATCAGGGATACGCGACGGGGCTCCGCCGAGGACATCACCCCGTACGGCGGGGCCGATTACAGCCGCATGGAAGCGGTCGACGACGCCAAGATCCTTTACTCGGGTTGTCTGTGGGAGACGAGGGATGCGTGCAGGACATCGGTGTCGGTCGGCGCGTACCCCTCGAAGGAGGCATTGGCGGTAGTGGCGCCGATGGTCGAGCAGTTTCCACCGGGCGCGAAGCAGATACGAGTTTGGCAGAAGGGAGTGCCGGTGATACCGCCGGTCTCCGCGCTGAAGCGTGTGCTCGGTTCGACGCGCAGTTCACCCGACGAGGGTTACCAGGAAGGGACTGGGACGGATGTCTAGGTACCGCTGCTTCATTACTGCGACGCCCGGCACCGTTTCCTGGAGCTCCGTAGACGACACCAGGAAGACACCGATTGTTGAGAGGCGAGAGACGAGACGTTCTGGCCAGTGCCGGACGAGCGGTAGTGAACGACCTCGATATATCACATTTTACGTACTCCCGATGAGAGATTCGTCGCGCGCCGACTATTGGGACACAGAGACTTCTCGGGTTCACTTTGTCAGGTTCGCTTGTCACGTGGATCGCGTATATATTAACGTATATACATAATTACACGTACAATCGCACATGTAGACGAACGCTACGCGTCTACGAGTGCTGTTCGTACGTGTACATTATTCTATATATATATATATATATATATATATAGACACAGAGATGAATGCGAGTGAGAGAGAAAGATAGATAGATAGAGAGAGAGAGAGAGAGAGAGAGAGAGAGAGAGAGAGAGAGAGAGAGAGAGAGAGAGAGAGAGAGAGAGAGAAATTGTGTGTGTGTGTGTGTGTGTGTGTGTGTATGCGCGCGCGTGTGTGTTATGTATGCGAGGTCGATGAAACGGTTGTGTCGAGGTGTTCCGTTCGTACGTGTGTATACATACAGACGTACTAGAATGGGGAAGTCGTCTACTCCGCCGACCGAACGAACGAACCGTGGAAACGAACATCCACTTGTCGCGAGATTTACCCGTGGTCGATGAAATAGTTGGATGCGTCGTCGCGACTAACGGAACACATAAAACGAAGAATCTGCCGGGGAATCGATCGATGAGACCGAATTGCCATCCGGCTGCTCGAGGAATAATGCCCGACGCGATTATTCGGGGCGCTCCGTGTGCACGATGTACAAGGGATCCGATGTTTTAACGACCGGAACGATGACACGCCATGCTATACTGGAGGCTACGCTGTCGCTCGGTGGTCTCTCAGCACAATATTGACGGGTAATGCTTTCTAGAAAACGGTTAAGGGCAAACGTGAACCAGCGAGAGGGAGAGAGAGAGAGCGAGAGCGAGAGCGAGAGAGAGAGAGAGAGAGAGAGAGAGAGAGAGAGAGAGCGAGAGGGAGAGTGAGAAAAGAAGGGAAACGATGGAGACGCACGGTAAGAGACGCGGTGACTGCGGGGTAACGATGTTAAAAGTAAACTTTTCAACGGGACGAGAATGGAAACACTAAACAAAAAGGGGCTTTTCGTAAAAAAGAAAAAATAAATAAAATAATAAAGGTACTGAACAGGAAGACTGCGAGTGCATGTTCCAAAGGACGTGTAGATAGACTGATATGCGAGACGAGTATAATTTCTATCGCCGTATTGGCTGCCGTAAGAAACTAAACACTAGACGTGAAATTTCTAGTCAATTCGAGGATGTAACTAAATAGACGATTAGAATTGGTCATGGAGTTTTGCGAGAGTACGGTGACGGTACGAGATATGTTCTGGTCGCGGCGCGCGATTATTTATTTAAGGTGTGTGGATAATGGTCCCGACGCAAAAATGGACTAATACCAAGTTTTGTCTTGTCTCCGGAATTCGGACAAGAGCTGACTTTTTAATTTTAATATCGGTACCGATTCGGATCGTCGCGGCCGAAATTCGATTTTCAGTCGAGCACAAGGTCGAGCTAGGAGATCGAGACCGGTCTGGTGGATCCGCGGAAATGGAATGAAATGAGACGAAACGAAACGAAACGAAACGAACGCAACGCGACGCGTACGAACCGATATTGTCACCTCGGGATTGTTATTGGCGTTCGTGTTCTGTACGAAAAAAATTCACGGGAACGGTGGATCGTGAAATATGACGCCGGGTACACCTCCGGATTCGTCGTTGCAATTCTCTCGACGGTAAATTGATTTACTTCGCCGCGCGTTAGGAACGATTCAAAGGCGCAGCTATCCGCAAAAGTATCCGGTCGCACCGCGGAACAGACAGATTTTCCGGGAGGGTGGTAGTTCGGACGGTAGGTGTTTTCACGGAACTTTGTTTCCAACGAGCATTCCTTTTCCCTTTTTCTTACGTTCGATCGTTTGATAGAGAATTTTCTGTACAAAACGATCAGGGTGATCTGTCCAGCGAATGTACATTTTTTATGTTAAACCGTTTCAATATATCATAAAGCAGGTACGGGAAGCAACGAAACAAATGCTGTTTTAATTTACTAAAAATAATTTGTTTGCTTCGGTCCTTATCGTTTATTGGTTACAACTCGGTATTTTCATCCTCTCCGACGATATATCCATCACCGGTGTGCATTGGTTCTGTTCCTGTCATTGGATCGCGATAGTTCGTACGTATTGTATTGTATATTTCAAACATTATACTTTTGATTTATGAAATAAAAAATTCGATTTTTTCACTCAAAATACACGAGGCCTCCGACTTAAGGGAATTTTAAATGTAAAAGTTCAAGTGTCGATCGAGCGTTTCGCTTTTATCGATTTGGCCCGTGAACTCGCGTAGTAATGATCGGTAGCAATTTGATTTTGTGCGATGATCTTCGAAATATGTATTCTTCGGAGTCGGTGCATAGACGCGGTCCCCGAAAGGTTAAGCTAGGTTCACTGGGCAGAACACGTAATTTTCGTATTTTCTGTGGGAACATTCATGAAACGATACACGACAATTCCGCGAGAGATCGTTAGTTGTGAATATTCTATCGCTTGTAGGATAATTTCATCGGAACATTTAGTCGTGAGATTTGATTCGAGCGTGATCGTTTCCATGCAACTACGCTGTAGGATCGGAGTTTAGGACGCTTGGGCATGATAGAAGCATACATTATTTTGGATACTATGGATGTGACTTATTTTTCGTAAATCTTGACGAAGGCTATGGAACCCCGATACGACAACTATTTTAAGAAGATTGTAAAGTACTATTTTGATATATTTCGGAAAACTAGCGATTAGAAATAAAGAAAGTTCTCGATTCCGACGGTGGGGACCGGATATTACTGTGAAGCTAACTGCTCTGCGTACACGTTGCGCGTGTCGCGTCGCAACACTGCCTCTTTCGATATCGATTCAACGTTATCGAGGAATTTCAGTCCTTTAGCGCATCTCTAAATAGTACGTATCGGACGTTGATACATATCGGTACGGCGTCGGTTCGATTGCCGACGCGTTATCCCACGATGCATATCTTCTCACGTGCGAGGTTCGTTGAACGGAAATGCTCAAAACCGGAGGAAAGATTCGCGATCCCGGAATGTATCCGTCGTCGATCGAGAGACTTCTGTTGTCGTTTCTCTTGTTTTCGTTCGTTGTTCACGCAATCGTGTTCCTTTCTTACGTTACTTATTTTTCCCGGTATTTACCCGAAGCCAATAGAATCAATTACATAAGACTGTATAGCAACCACGAGAAGCCCGTAAGACAATTGCAAGCGGAACATAATAATACTAACTATTGCTCAAAAAACACTGAATCGGAGTGCTTGCGATTGGCTGACCGGCTGATGCCTCGCGTTAGTGTCTTACGTAAGCGAGTCTCTCTGTGTGCGTGTGTGTGTGTGCGCGTGCGTATTCGCCCGAGTGTCGATCCAGATATTAGGCGATAAGCGGTAAGCCAAAACGTCAATTGCGAATATCGGCCAATTATCGGTTGATGAGCGGTGAGGGGATGATTGTGGCGGGGGGGGGGGGGGGGGGGGGGGCGGGGGACTCTGTGTCTGTACGGTGCCGTCGTCGTCGTCGTCGTCGTCGTCGCGGGTGTATCTAGCGTGTATCGGTCCGACCGGCGAGTGTAGGGTTATACGCCAAAGCGAAATTCGTACGTGTCTTTTGAGTGTCTCGTATCTGAATCGATGTACGTGTATATGAATGTGTATGATAATACGATTGAAAGTATCCCGCGTGCACACGCGAATGCACGGACGCGTGTATATGCATGTTGCGCACACGGTTGTCGCGAGATCAACGGCGAAATCACGCATGCAGCGCAGTGGTTTGCAATTACTACCGATTGGTTTATCGCCTATCGTTCAGGCCGGCTGCTTTTCTCTGCTCAATGATCCCAGAATCCTCTGTCGTATCCGTGATCGGATAAAACTGCGAGTTGTTCGATACGGGCACCGCGTGGCGACCGGTGTGTCGTCGAGATCCGTGTACGTAGAGTATCGTATACGCGTGTGTGCACCCGCGTCGTATCTCTGTTACACGATCGCGCGTATATGCGAACGCGTGTACACACGTAGATACGCATCTATATATTTTACGCGATCGATAATACGTGGTACGGGACGGAGAAACACGACCGGACACGTTTCTAGCGGTCATTTTATTCTCGTCAGCGAACGAGCCCACGGGTTTATTGGTTGTTTCGCGAACTGTATTTCGGACGAATCACGGTAATCGTACCGTGTGCACGTGACACCGGCACGCGCGACCGTCCGTTCAATGAAATTCACACAAATAATTCTTTCTTACCTGTGCTCTTATTTATCGCCGATCGATGTATCGGCGCGTCGCGCCGCGACGATTCACGGCTCGAGCGCGATTCGAGCCTACCGATTCGAACCGGTCGCACGTGGAAGTTCCTAGACGGCGGCGATGATAGATTTACATATTTATTTTTAACGTCGATCGTGTTGATGCGCGTGGAACGTCGCGTCGTTGCTCGAACCTCGGATTCGGTGGTTTAACCACAGTGAAACTAATATCGTTGGAATTATTAGAGAGGTGCGCGGGTTTCTGAAAAAATTAACTGTCAGTCTATTTTCATCGAGGTTAATTTTATACCGTACGTTATGCTCTTCTCGCAGCGATCCTTCGTTAATAGAAACTTTGATGATTGGAATCGCTCTCTTCGAATCAAAGGAAATAAGCGTGCACTTGTTAGACGAGCAACTGGAACTAACTGTAAATAAGATTTGTTAAAAACAGTGTACCATAGTTCTTTCTTCCTATTTAATTCACAGTAAAATTCAATCGTTTTGATTTCCCGTTTCATGCTACTCCAACTATGATCTCTATCTTGTAAAACGAATTATCCTCGATTAGAGAACATTTTCTGAGACGCGTTCGTATGTACGTATTGGAAAGCAAGAGGTAGATGTTCGATAAAGATTTTAAGGAGAAAAAAACAATTTTAAACATTTGTAAAATATGATTGTGTGAAAAAGTACGACGTTTCACAGGCATCAACTTAACAAACGATTCCAAATAATGATAAAGAGCGTGGAAACTTTTTATCCGACATCGTGGTACGAAAGGAGAGATGTAATTGTACCGTAACTTTTTCATTCTCAGCGAATAAAAATGTGCGTCGAGTAAGCATTCGATCGAGTAAGCTTCACCGATAAACCCGTGCACGAAAATTTTAGTTGAATGCTCGTTTATGTTAAAATGACCGCCGATCGGGTTCTATCGATGCTGTTTAATTTCAGTGATTTGCGATTTACGCACTTTGATTTTCAAAGTTTTCCTAATGGAAGCAACTTGCGCAAATTAATCGTAAAGCGGAGATTTAACTAATTTATCGATATTAATTATAACGATACGATCTTTTCTACCGTATTTTTTCATAATTTTCTTTTTGAGACGAAACGTTGAATCGTAATAGAAGATGAACGCACAAAACACTTTTTATAGAAATTAAAAAATCAAAGTCTGACTTGAAGTAAGCAATTTATCTTTGTTCACCCTAGTCTCTGGTCAAGTTTTACACCGATAAACAATTTCTGTTGCGACGTTCCCGAGATTAGTTTTCGATTTTAACTTGATACAAAGCGTTTTTGGAATTCACAAAATTCACAGACGCATTTTCTACTATTACCGATGAATTTTACCGGCATACGTTCGACGTCGTTGGTACACGGTCATTCGTAATATTAAATCGTGCATTCGAAAGATAGCTTTAAATCCTGGAAGAAAAGCATAATCCTGTTCCTCGAGTGGTTCTTGCTTCCATAGCGAAACCATTACAATTTCAATGATACGCTTTTTTGTTTGTCGCTCGGAATCTTAGCTCGAAAGAATTACCAGTTACGAAGAACAATATCCACAAACAACGTCGAGCATTGCGAAATTTGCTAATTAAACTTTCGAGTGAAAAATTACTCTCTGTTTAATAGGAGTGTGTAAAGCTTTAACGATTTTTCTTGTATTTATACGATCGTAAACGGCTTCGAGTCATTCGATACTCCTATTACAAAGAAAAATGTATTACAGATTGTGTAATCTGAAATGAGGTGTGAAAAGATAAATCGAGAATAAAAGTAACGTTTCAAATTACACGTTGTATTATACATAAGTACATATACATATTCCTAAACAAAATAAGTGAAAATCAGCAAATAATGATCAGAAATTTCGAGAAAGTATTATAATGGTTTAACAATGTTGTTTGGCGGGCCCGCGTATTGCACATTATTATTCCGCTTAATCTTTTTGTTTATGTTAAATAACGCTTTTTGTTTTATTACTGGTAACGGTAAAATTCTTGGAAACCTATTGTATTTCTATTAAATTCTAATAAATATTTCTATTAAATTCGGCGGAGGCCGTCGAGCGTATGGGTTTGACAATAAAATTCATCGAGTAAATTGTTTCGAACGCAAATTGCGAGTTCAGACTCGAAATCCTATATTTCAATTATTTCTAATCGATTGCGCACATCTCGGTACGAACATTATAAACGCGTTTAGATTCGTAACGAAATGTCTCGAAACTCCGTTCAAATGTCTGGCACGCAGTGTCGCGTAGCAAAGGAAATCATTCAGCAGAGAGATAGCATTTGAAATCGTCTTCGATGAATTAATTTTATAATTTGCCGTATGTATATATACATGCGTTTCATTGACAAATATGTACAGAATCTATTGGAACTGAATTTGTCCAATAAAATTCGTTTAGAGTTTGATATAACGTTACGTGTGACTAAAACTACTTGGCTACTTCCTGTACAACCACCTCGAAATACCGCGTTCACTCGCAAATAATTTCCCGCCCTCGCAGGCAGAGATGAATCGTAATAAAGAAACGGTAATCGCGCGAACCTTCGTTTCCTACGATTACAAGCAGCGACGAAGAATAGCTGATGCGAATCAATTATACATATTAACTTCCCTTGCCGAAAACTGCTGGAAGCTTCAGCAAAAAAAAAAAAACAACAAAAACGAATGGAACGGAAGTTATTTACGACTACGCAGCGGATGTTTGCGATAACGTGCATCGTGTTTGATAAATTTTTAAAAACTGGAGAATCGATTTTTTCGGTACTCGATTCATGGATTTAAAATCATGCAATTTCTAAGAATTTATTGGTCCATGTATTTTATTCTTTCTTTACGTGTATGATGCGAATGCGTCGAATTCCAAGTTTATTTATTACCAATTTAACACGTTAAGTGCCGCGTCAGAACGATTTTTGAAACACAAGGAAGCATATTACCAAAAATTAATAGAATTTTTAGTTTAAAAATTCCAATCGAAGAAATGTTTCTCTCAAATAAATACTTAAAGAATAGTGTATGAAATTAGGAAACTGCATAAAGATATCCGCACTTTACCGATAAGTCAAGATTTATTATAGTCATTGGTATTTGAACTTTCTTGTACTTTGTAGGTCCAAATGAAATTTTGATTAATTTGCGACTCGACTTCAATTTGATTTCTCACTAGGTTTCCAACTTTCTGCGGTAAACAGAAAGGCAATTGTATCATTGCCTTTTCAAATTGTTCGGATTTCTTCGAGTGTTCGATCGAGTTACTCGTCCGAGGTGGCCAGAGAAGATAATCAACATTGAAATAAAAAATCGAACCGCGTAGAACGACTAAATGCAAGAAGACACGTTGAATGAAAATTATGGACATCGGAGTAACGTGTCCTTTACCATGACAAGATTATGTAATTTTTAATAATTTATAACGTAAGTAATCAATGTGTTAGAAGAAGCTGTGTTATTTAACATTATGAAAAGTTTCGAAACTTCAGAAAAGTCAATTACCACTAACCGTACCGAGCGCAATATGTGACTGGCATAAATAACCAGAGTCACCGGATCAGGGGAATTGACTCGAATCGAGGGGAAAAAGTTACCCTCTCTTTCTCTCTTTCTCTTTCTACCAGTAGCGGATTAGCCGCGCGACAAAGCGACACACGCGCGACAGAGACGAAACGCGGCAAGTGACCAGGCCGTGGCAGAAGCTTGGAGAATAGTATCGTAGAGGGAGCCCGGTTCGGTGGGAACACGAGCACTTAATCCGGCCACTCTGGATATAACATTTTTTTTTTTTTTTAAACTACAAGACTGAATTTATTTAGACTTTTCGCAATTTTTACAACTGCTCGAATTAAGAACACATATGTGTAAGTTAAAAATTTTGAAACCGGTCACGTGGTACGGTCAGTAGCGTTTAGGAAAGTTGGAAATTTTTCTTTTACCAAACAGGTTCTCGTTTCGCTTAACCGCCTTTAAACGGAAAATTATTGACGTTCGTAAGCGAACACATTGTTCTTCGGCAACGTTGTCACCTCATTAACTACAGAAAGATCTAGACCGTACGAACGCGTTTCTTTCCCGCATGAAATTATTACGGCGAGCTGGATGGTGCAAAACCATTCTGAAGTGCCGCGCCGCGCCGCGCCGCAGGTAATTGGGTTTCCTTCATCGATGATACCTCTTTCAGTTTTTTCTAACCTATGAATCGCGCTCGAACAAATCTGAAGAAACTGGGGATTTTTTGTTCGGCTCTATTCCTCGGCGCAGAAACTAGATTACCTGTACAAGAAGATACAAAATGGTCGATTTGCCGCCTTCTTCCTTCGGAATCGCACGGTTAATGCTGCCACGGAATAAATTTATGCCCGCGTACGTCATCGTTTAAAGCGCACGAGAAACGACGTACCTTATCGCAGAAATATGCTATTCAACGTATTCGCCTGTGACGCGTCGCAATGTTCCTATCGACGATCCGCCGCATCTTCGGCAAACTTTTATTTTTTTTTTTGCAACAGCTCTTTCGCACGATTCTGCAGTCGGTGAGAATTTCTTAAAACGAATTCGTTGTTCGAACGATCCATTCGATTCGAAGTACTTACATCCATTGCCTTCAGAAAGTACTTCAATTTTCTGTTCTTAAAACATGATATACGATTTTTTTTTTGTTTGACCGTTCTATTGAAAGTTGAATGAAAGGTGTGCTGCTAACATTGCGATACTTAAATGTGTGGTGCACTATAAAGGCTTTACTCGACCGAACTTTATTCTCGCTGCTGCTTCATAAAACAGTAAAAAATCGTATTTTATGGGATCCTTGTAAAGAGAAAACTTCGATCTTCGAATTCATGTTGGATTCGGTCACGAAATTAATTTTTTAACATAAACATTTAGACACGTTTCAATTCATACCATTTTCCTCTTAAGAGGAAATGAACAGTGGACTGATTGAAAATAGTATTCAAGGTTTAAAATTAATCACTTTTTTACTAAATTATGACAGTTTAAACATGATTAGAATTGTTCAGAATTTCATTGTTTCAATGCAGCGATTAAGTTTTATCAAATGTGTATGTACGATGTACAAATTTGCAATTTTGCACCATTTTATTTGTACACAAGAATTCTCGAATAACTTTTGTCGAATGTTATCGAATGCTTTCACGATCGACTTATGTTTCAAATAACGCGGTAGAAATGAAAGTATAAGAGAAAGAAAGAAATTCCATAAAAATTCACGTATTCTTTCTCGAATATTTTTAATACTACTTAATCGACTTTAGTATTAATACGTATTTACAACATATTCTCGGATTAAGGTTACTTTCACGCATCAATGCGAACTTTGTCAGTTTTATATTAAATTTGTATCAATGATAAAGTGAAAATAAATGTTTATCTTGTATAAATGACAGACCGTTCGAATAGCAGAGCATTTAGTTAAAAGGAAAAATGCTTGATAAACGTAACCGAAATTGTACGTTTTCATAAATAATTAAGTAAACACTCTCCTCGTAAAAGCAACAACTGGAGACTCGTGTAGTTCGCAGTATTTCATAGTGCATTCGGTTGAGAGAAATATATTTAATAACAATGTGGCATCGTATTCCTTTAACATAAATAAGTCAGAAGCGGAAGAAACGTTTAATAAATGATACTTCGATTGCGAGTTTTTATAATTAATTTAAGAAATATTCTCCTCGTAAATTCAACCATTGCAGGCTTTCGAAATTCATATTATTTTGCACAGAGTGATCTGTCACTGGTTA
This sequence comes from Lasioglossum leucozonium, assembly GCA_028454225.1. NCBI lineage: Eukaryota > Metazoa > Arthropoda > Insecta > Hymenoptera > Halictidae > Lasioglossum > Lasioglossum leucozonium. Next base: position 20,108,664 of record CM052219.1, read on the forward strand.
CCCATTTGGAAAGGGAATTTTACATGTAAAAAAAGGATAAAAAACTAAGACGAAAATGCAAAGTTAATTTTATTTTTCATATCGCAGCCTGAAACGACGATGACGTCGACGAGTGCGCGTAGCAAAATTAACTAATCGTAAAATAATGGGGCCCGTTCCATTCAATGAACGCTCTAAACGCTCGAATCGGATTTAATCCGGAGATTGGCCGATTAACAGAAGTCCACCGGACAATATTTCGGAAAGCAAGCGTCACGTGAAATGGGATCGACACGGTACGCTCTAGTTTCTCGTCAGTGACGGCACCGACGCGACGCGACGCGACGACTTATATCCGATACAACTTTGGTATTGGCAATTTTCTGCTTCAATTATATGGAAACATTTGCGAGATGAGAGTCCGTGAAATAAAAAACATATCGGATCGCTACATGCGAAACGTGGTAGTTGCATTACCGTGCCAGATCTAAAGTGTTCGATCCCCGTCGTTTTCTCGTTGAGCTTTCAATGTCGAGAAGAATTGTATTATCCGTAGAGGTACATATTTACGCGGAAAGAGAATCTTTCTAGATATTGTGCTCCAACTCTCAGGACAATTTGGTTATCGGTGGTTTATATTCGAATGGAATTATGCGTCTGTAGTAATGCATAGTATTCTCTCGACCGAAAGAGCAGGAAAGACAAGATCGGAAAGAAGGCGAGTTCGCATATATGTATGTAACAAGATCGTTTGCAGAGGACTGTTACATTCAGAATTTCCTTCTGGTCAGAATTTTTGTCTGTACAGATCTGCGCAAGACACAATAGTTGACGACCACAACGAAGGCTAATAAGCGGTCTCTCGATGCTGCTGCCTACAAGATTGCGATTCGTATCGTTCGAGTGACACAAAAGTCAACAAGCTGGGATCTCCGACAATGATCGACCGGAAAGATATTGCGCGCAATTAACTCGAGTCTTATGTTCGCCTACAATGGTAAGAGTTTAAGAGAAACTCTTCTTCGCTAGCAATCTGAATCGTTGCTACTTCAATTTTATAATCTACGTCTCTTTTTTTGTTATGCTCGTTTTGGAAAATCATTTTGTTCAATGTTTCAAAAGTTGTGCTTGAATACGTAGAGCGGATCAATGTTTAAATTAGGTATTTGTTTATAGGACGTGCTATCCATTAAATTCTTATCCAATGAAATCTTTAATATTATTACATAGGTTGCATATTGTACATAGGTACGTAGGCGATTTTTTTCGCATAAGGAAGCGAGAACCGAGTTTGTGCGAATATTGATCTTTGCGGTATCACACCTTTGTCACTTTTAACTTCCATGAAATATTTATCTGTGACTAAATTGGAACAGAATCTTTCATCGTTCGATAGCGAGAACCGCGTTCAGGAGATTCTATGACGCACAACATTCTTTTAATTGGAACACGAGCCATTCAGATTATTATTCGCTCCATTTCGAAATAATTAAGTGACAGAAGTTTCCCTTTTAACGGTATAATATACAGGTATTTTGGGATTGCTCTAACATCGTACTTCGGAAAAATACAATCTTGTACAGTATAGTCACACGCGATTGTATTGTATGTATAAAAGCCAATGATGCAAATGATCTTCCTAATTTGTCTTGACTTTTCTTTTCTGTATGTCTCTCGATAAAAAGAAAAGGAGGCTGCGCATAAAAAACGTATTGCGCGCTATCGTTGCTATTATTTTCACGCGAACGAACAGTTTGTACGAATCGATACCACTGTTACTCTCGCCTGCAGCGTTTCTCTTTTAAAATTTACCGTTCGCCGGAACGGTAGAGATTATTTTTTAAATAGCTCCTTCGCGTCTACCGCCTGTTGGCATCCGGATTTTTAGGCTTTTTACTTTGAACATACATCCCGGATGATCCGCCCACAATTAAAAGGTGTAAAGATTGTATTCATCCAAAATGATCGTTCGCGTAGAAATGAAATAGCGAGCGACGAGCGGCGAGCGGCGGGTGTGATTTAGTGCTTTCGGGGCTATCGCGAAGCGAACAGCTCCGCGGCGCGGCGCGGCGCGGCGAAAAGTTCAACAGTTCGCCGAGTTCGCCTGGCGGCTTTCTACGTTTCGTTCTTTTTTCTTCTTTCTTTATTAAAGAACTTAATAGCCGGAGTTTTATTTCTCTCGGTGGGGAAATAAGTAACATCTCCACCGCCACCGAATTGATCTTCGTTACCAGGGCTTTGTGCAAAAATGAAAAGAATGGCGGCTCTTCCTTTGTAGCAATCCAGTCTTTCGTATCGTGGCGTTTATTCAAATTTATGCTGCCATTTGTTACACGTACAGCTCACTCGCGGAGGCATTGAAACGTCTAAAACAATGCGCGCGTTACGAGGCAGCGCGAAGTCGGACGATTATGTCGGCAAAATTTCAAAATAATTCGACGACATGCGCACGAAATTATTTGAATTATTATTATTATTATACGAACGAACCTGACACGTTCGTTACGTTAAGATTCCGTTAATACACGATCTTCTTTAATAGATGAACGAAAGTTTTTTGCTTTTCTCCAATCCTATTGTATAAAGGGAACAATTTTGCTTTAAATAAATTCGCTACAGTTCAATTGTACCAAGCGGTGGAACCATTTCCAGCCGTGCTGGTATAGTTAAATACAAAATACATCGCGTGCTGTATTTTTGCAACCAACGGCACATTCTCGTTACCACAGAAATATCGTAATGCTATTTAGCACGTTGTTGGCAAGTCGAACCAGATAGAAACATCTGGTCAGAATTTCAAGATTGAATCGCACAAGGTGGAGAGGGGCGCTCCTAAAACTTCGTAACCGACAATCGTGTTATCCCGACATCGCGATTGGTCGAATTCTATCCGGTTGACTACTTTGCTGGGATTCTATTTTCGATGGAAAGAAAAAAAAATCAACAGAAATTTATACTCCGGCAATGTTGCTTTCAATTCCGGGGTATTACCTACCTTGATTCGAACAGCCGTCTCTATCGCATTAGACACGATTGGAAATATGTGCGCCCCGTTGAAAAAAATCTGAATATTTTACATTCTACGCGAAAACTTTGAGATATGCGTGGTAAACTACGACGTGTTGGCTGTGTTTTGTTCTTTAAAACAATATAGGGCTTGATATGTTGTTTATCGAACGATATCGTGTTCAATCGTATTCAACGTTTAAGCGAATGGCCAACTACATACAATCTTTTATAACACTGTAGTTTGTACATTTAAACACACCACAATAGAAAATTAACGATGAATCGCGACATCAGAGGGCCGATTCGTTGATAAAATTGCTGTAACCGTGTAAGGTTTCCGCAAGACATCGTGCAGATCGCGCTATACATACAATATGGTTCCTTCGCGACTGTGTAGTTCCATGGTTCGCAGCATTATTATTCATTCGGTCTGTTGTATCGGGGGCAAAGGAAAAGTATCTTGTCTCGAAAAGTCTCCGAGAGAAAAAATGGGGGCTCCTTAAAGCTTCCAAAGCTTTAGCCTGGTTCTCCGCCCACGCCCTCGCGGCTATATCTCCGATCCAATCCTGAGCTACCTAAGCTGAAACACGACTTGACCGTCACGACTTCGTCGTCTCTTTTTCCTTCCCCCGAGGCCTGTCCTTCCTTTTTTTTCAGTCGACCTTCCAATCTCTTCCAACCACGATACCCTCGCCTCCGCTAACGAAGCAAGCGCGAATGGACTTTCTACTTGTCTCTCCCCCCCCCCCGCGCAGCGCACCACACTCTGTCTCTGATTTTCTCCCTCGAATTCTGTCTTTCTCGGAATCTCCGAGCCCCTCTCCACGCCTCCCTCCGCGTTTCATTTTTCTCGCTCTCGCTCTTATTTCCTGGCAACTTCGATCGCCACGCTACCGTTCTTCATCCACCACCAACGCAGCGTCTCCTTTTGCTACCCCTGCGAGAGGTGGAGGCTGCGATCGGCCCTAGTAGTAATTCCTGTCTCACGCGACATCCATAAACTCTCGAGGGCGTTCGTTCTCGAACGGAAAGTCATCTGCGTTCACGCGCACCCACACGCGTTTCCACCTTTCTTGCATACTATATTTTTCTTTCTTGCACATCCATGTTCATGCACACGATCGGTGCAGAGACGATGGCAAACACACCTGTGGTCCACGCGTGCGCGCCCAAGAGAGAGAGAGAGAAGAGAGAGAGAGAGAGAGAGAGAGAGAGAGAGAGGGAGGAGTCGCAGATGCGGTGAAGCACACACGCAGAACAGAACAAACAGATGTACATGTATAGTCGCAGAGGCCGGGCTGGATCCGCGGAAGCGACGCATCATTTTTCAGCTGGAAAATGCGAATTCAGCCACGGCCTGAAAATTCACATCGAGGCCTCATAATGCATCCGACTGCTATCACCGACGAGCTGACAACTATCTCGATTTCTCTCCCCTTTTCTCTCTTCATTTTTCTCTTAAGCTCTCTGCTCCCTGTAGCAGCGTTTCCTCTCCGTCCGTCCACGGTCTGATCATTCTGTGAACGTATCGCGACCACCATGGGCTAGTTAATCGACGGTGTAATTATCGATAGAGGTATGCGAGAACTCGATGGTCGAGACGAGTTAGGTTCTCGAAAATTTCGGAATTCTCGAATACATATATATGTATCGGGTTACAATGTTACATTCTGAAAATTTTTATCGTTCTTGCTTTCTCGAAGATGAATTCATTTGTGCAACATTAACTTTATTCGATTTCAATCTCAGACTCGATAACTAACATTTTCTGTAATCTTTAACAGGATCGAGGTTTCCGTAGGTGAGTCTTTTGGCCTGGGTATGTCGCAACAGTAAATTGATTTACGAACGCAAATTGGAAGCACTCTAGCAACCTGTTATTGACATAGGGGTTAAATTGTCTCTCGGCATGCATTTTCTAAAATGTATTACAGGCCACCCTATGTAAAAATTATGAGAAAATTTCTGCACGCACAGAATCGATAAGGCTTAATTTTTCAGTTATAAGCTGCTTTTTGTTCCGTGATCCAGTTAAGGCTCCCTCTCGTGCACTTTTGTGAGTGCGCAACGAAGACGCGAAACAGATAAGCTCTGCGTACGTAATTTGGCCTAATTTTATTCTGTAGGGTACAAAATAATGGACTTCATCGAGGGTGAATGTACACTTCCGGATCGATGAACAATTGTAAGAAAAAGTTTCGGTGAAACAAACAACAACGTTTAAAAATACCTAAATGATCGTCTAAAAATTTGATAACGTCGCTTTTACGATAGATATTCTCATGTGCATTTTCCTTCGACGTGAAATTTCATAATATGTGGAAAAACTTTGAAGGTCCAATTTTGCCTCGGAGCTCACAATTAATTTTTTTAAACTACAAATCTTGGTATGAATTTTTAACAATCTGATGTTTCCGATCTACGTTTTATTAACTCTTTCATTGCATATAGATAAACGTAACTATTTTTATTTCTATTTCTTCGAATTTGGTCTCTAACAAACGTTTAGAGTTGATTCTGAGATCTTAACACCATTACAACATAATGTGAAAACAAAAACAATTAGTAGTACGCTGTACATTTTCACAGCAATTTTTTAAGAAACATCGCGTTGCGATCAAACCGAGAAAAATCCTCAAATATTGAGTAATATTTTTGTAATTTCCAAGTCGTATAGTTGGTTACATTAGAACGCTGATGTGGTTAAAGCGGAGATAACATAAGACAGTATAATAATGTATAATTTAGTGAACAAGAATTAAATACACAGTGCAAAATATTCGCAACGGTGCAGAATGCTCCTATTTCTTGTCGTTCTATTTCATTTTCCTTTTGTTCTTCTTTTCATTTCAACGGGAAGGGACGAGAAGAAAAAAAAAACGATTTCTCTGGCTCCTGGCGGAGGACAAAGGTAGCTTATTCATGGTTCATAAGAGGCGATCATTGTTTCTACGTGCAGGCGCAGGAGAAACGCTGTTTTCCGTGGCTACGGTAATTCAACGGCGTTGCGTCAAATTTGTTTCGCTCAATTACCCGCGGGTGTGCTCCCTTGACGCCACGCCAACCTTTCTGTTTTAATTTCGTCGCGGAGCCTCGCGTCACGATCCTTCGAGAGGGGTCGGACGCCACGCCGCGTCGGCTTTATGAAACGTACGCGCTTTCACGAAAAATGAATCCTGCGGGACCTTATTATTTCCGATTCCTGGAGCAACGAACGGTTCTCTCGCGCTTCGCCTTCCGACAAAAATTCACAAACACAGAGCCACCACCAATTTCGATGAGTTTTTTTTTTTAACATGTCATCAAAGTTACAATTCGACGATTTCTGATGGAAACATTATTATAATTTCAGTAATTGTGAAAGAAGAAAATGATGGACCGGTCCTTTTAATTGGTTCCATAGTTCTAGCGTTAAAGAATCTCGTGTAATTTTCCCGATTTCCTCTAAAACAATTTTGGGTCGCTTTCGAAAGAGCAGATCCGGCATCGATCGGTACGAGCTGTAACAAGAACGAGGCACGAGATCGGATTTATGATCGCACTCGGATCAATCGCGGCGAGCAAAACCTATTCAAATTTCACAGAAGAGCGATAACCGTTTTTCGTAGGACGAAAATGAGAAAGTGGGGATACATTTCTTACATCGTTTCGTTCTTTGCCAAGAACCATTGATTTAACGAGCCGGCAAAACGGCTCGTTTTTTCGAGCGACAGAAGAGACAATCTCAAAGGAACAACCGTTGAACCGGGAGGAGGAGGAGAAGGTGGAGGTGGAGGAGTTGGAGGAGGAGGAGGAGGAGGACAAGGAGAGAACGCGAGAGAGATAGAGAGAAATGAGCGTTTGAAACATCGTTGGCTCGCGAACACGGCCAGCTCCTCGGACTTCTTTCGAACAGGTTGAAAGGGCCCATGATATTACTGACAGAGCATTCACGGTTGCAGTTTTAGTGCTTTAATCATGCCGGCCCGTAATGAATTCTCGAATAACGCGTCAGCAGGCAACCGCGTCGCTCTTAAATTTCTAAAGGTGGAAACTTCTCCCTTCCCTTATCACGGACCGGTGTGCTCTCCGTTCGAATACCTGACCTCTTCTCCTAACCTGCACGACAGTTAGTCGCAATATCCTATCCGTATCTACGGCGAACTTTCCGCGGAACCAATTTAAGACGTGAAATTTATACAGGCCCCCGGTTTCGAAACTCGTTCAAGCGCGTCGAGCCTCCCCGCCGCACCGTCTTTTCGACGCGCGGCAACCAACGACCAACGACTGCGCGAAATGGCTTCTCTTCCGCGCCGGAACGAGGTTTTATAAGTTTCATACGCGGCCGTTACGCGCGATTTCCTTTACGCCCGCCGCGCCGCGCCGCGCCGCATCGTGTTCCTTTATACATTCTATTTACCGAGTCCCTTGAATCGTTTAAAAAAGTTCTTGCCGCCAGGATCCTGTTTTATTGCGACGAGACGTTCTCGCATCCATTTTCTAAACGTGTTTCAGCCAGGGGTTACCAGGAAAACCCATAGTTATGCTGACTGCGTTTCGGAAAATAGATCTGTTCTTGAAAGTTAGATGTTGGCACGGTGCACAGCGTGCTCTTTTAACCGAAAACGAGGAAGAAACTATTTTTTCTGTTACTTATAGATTCAAAGGCGTAACATAGTACAGTGGATCACTGTAATATTCGAACGCTATCGATAGATCGCTTGTTTCAGAGAAATTGTCACCGATTATAGTGTATTGTTTGGCGTGCAAAGCGTTCTTCGCACGGGAACCCTACACAAGCAATATTCAGTTATCGATGTTCTCGTAGACATTTGCCGAGTGCGGGAAATGTCGGGAAATCGGCTGAAAGGATAAGGAGACGTTTCGCAGCGAATAACAGGGTTTCAAAGACCGGTGAAAGCGAAGGTGGTAGAATTATGGGGAGCTCTCGAGATGCAGTGTTCATCGTCGATGACGCGACGACGCTGATAATAGCTGACAGTTTGTAGATGGCGCGGCGAAGTTGCAACAAGGGATAAGCGTTTCAGGACGAGGACGCTTCTCCCGATCGACTTCCCGAGGAAGAACAACGTTACCAGGACCACGAGGATCGATCTGCCAAAGAAAGGACCACTCGAGTCAGAACATTCAAACGAGAAGGCATGGAAAGGCATGCGAAAGGGTTCTTATTATTTAGAAAACGATTCCCCCCAAAATGGGGTACACTTTTAACTATTTTTAACTATTTTTAACTAGCTAGCGTTTCCTCTCTTTCAAAACTTGTTTCGCTCTATGTTTAGGTTTACTGGTCTATGGAGAACAGCTAAAGAGCACTACGATCGTTGTCAAATACCATGATTTTTTCACATTGTTGATAAACGCTTACCGAGTCGGTAAAATAAGTAACTATAATTCCTATCGATATAGAAAATCGACAAAGTTCGTGCCTGCGGAAACATTTTCTCCGTATACATTGATACTGCAGAGTTTTGCCTACTGAAACAGAATCTTTTCTATACGTATTATACTATACTTCGCGAGATTGTCGAAATAATAAGAAAACTGTAACTAATTCGCGTTAACTTTTGTACGATAAAAAAGAATATTCTGCGCCAGATATACGATAGTTTTTTCTTTTTCAGCAATTCGTTTTTCTACATTACAGAGATTCAAAAGTAATTCATTTACAGAAGAAAACATTTTCTGTTTTTAACGTAAAGTACGGATTTTTATGATATTTGGGTAGCCGTTTTTGATGTGTCACATTCTACGTTGTAACAATTTTTCGATGTCCGTAGCAATTTTTGTCGGACACCCACTACCGAGCTCTTGCTAACTACAATAAAATATTCGTATCCCTTTGAAACTCTGCAATGTAATGGACGATAATGGGAATATTGCGAATTTTTTTACCGAGCACGTATTTTTTGACAGAATTTTTACATGACCGGATCACGGCCTTTATTCGGAAAACCATTTTACAAGCTTTATGTAGAAAAATTTTTTTCATATCAGCTGACAGCAGTAACTTTATGCACCATAGAGACGCAAATATCATCGGACAGTCAAACCGGAACACCGATAACACGCATTTAAATAGTTTGTCAAAGTGTACAAACGGATCAGCGTCATACGCCCCGAAATCTTATAGTAGTTTTTTTTTCAAATAAAGTTTATTGGTAATTTATCAGTAATATTATTTACTCTTAATTTCTGCTCACAAAGTGAACGCTGCGGCCGAAGCGATGTATTTAGCAATGGTTTAGTAATAATTATGCAAAATATGTAAAATATACTGCTGGCATCAACTGCAAAAAACATTAACCACATACATCTTTTTTTCTTTAACAATCTTAATAAGTCGCAAAAACAATGTATTGACATTCGTCAATTTTATTCGCGTATTTAAGGTTTTAAGTTGCTCGAACTCGTTTCTGTCATAAATTCATAAAATCCGCAGTCTAATAATAATTTTAAGCAGCGAGCGTGTATAGTAGCTCGCTTTCCTCGTTAAATTTTAGTTCTCCATTTTTAATCTGTTCGCTATAGTGGACGAGATATCTTGCTTCCACGATGGCGACGAAACAATGTTATGGAAGAGATACCTCATGACCACTTGACCACTTGACCACTTGACCGCTTGCCCGCTTGACCGCTTGACCGCTTGACCGCTTGACCACTTGACCACTTGACCACTTGACCACTTGACCACTTGACCACTTGAACACTTGACCACTTGACGGATTGACCACATAACCACTAGACCACTTGACCACTTCTCCAGTTGACCGCTTGACCACTTGACCACTTGTCGTGAAATTTGATTTGCAAATATTTGGACAAACCTACAACTAGGCGGAAGTTCGTTGCAATGAGAGAATAATACAATAGTTTTACGTGAATTAATTGCACCACACTAAATGCGTATTGTATTTTGAATGATAGATTGGAGTGTTTTAGTGAACAGGTAGAAATGCTTGGATTCGGTTAAGCAATCGTAAAGTGGTATTCTGTTTGTGTATTCTAACTGTTTTTTTATCTGCAATAACAATTAATGGAAGACTAGTTCATCGAAAGGGGCGGGTTGCCGTGTTGCAAGGAGACTGCACAGAGTCTGACAAAATTCTTACATACGCATCGCATCCTACGATTGTTAGGACAATGAATAACCAGTAATCCGTAGGACGTTCAGGATTAGTACGCGATATAAATCTGGAAAAGACTTACGTTCTCAAGCCTCTTCCATCTACAAGGATTTCTTCAACGACGGAGTTTTAATGCAATCGTATTTCTGCCCTGAGAATTTAGAATCTTCTGAATTTAATTCTCCTCGCTTGTACCTGGCTGATTCCACGAAGAACTAAATGCACAGGAGCGAAGGAAAAAAGATTAAACGCATGACGTAGTTGTTAAGACGTCTCCATTTTGTATCAGTGTGTTGAACGTGTTATTTAATACGTTTTTTTCTTTTTAAATTACTTGCTTTAAACGGATAACGTTGATGGAAAACGTAATAGAAAAGAAACGAGAAAATCGCAAGAAATTCGTCGACAGCTTGGAAATCTTTTTATTTTCAAGACTAGCTAAAAAGAAAAAATTAAAAACACTGTTTTTGTCATTGGAGAGGAATGTATAAGTGAAGCGCAATTTAGTACAGCACAAACTATAATTCCGACAATAATTTAATAATGTTATACTCTACCGCGGTCTGTTATAACATGTATCATTGTTCTAAAAAATATATGCATTCAGATTATTACTTTGGCCTACTAGTGTTATTATATTTCCATTCACGCATAAGTTTTCCCATTCCGCATTAGTTTCTTTCAATCCTTTGAATTCCTCGCTTTTCTTTCTCGCAGAATTTGTTTCCACCAAAACTATTATGTAGAAAAATCGATTTTTTGAAAATGAAAAACCGGAATATGCACCCCGTTAAATATCTCCGGAACGTTACATGTAATTACAACGATTTAAAAGTTTCGAGTTCCCGCCGGACGGAACGGTGTAGAATATCGGTGTAGAGAAAAAAAAGGAATCGGCCGGTTGAAAGGATCAAATGAACCGATGAAAGCGCAGATTCAAACGGCCGTGAATTCCATCGAAAAATCATAAAATCCGGTTCCGCGATGACGCTCGATATAAAAAAACGATCCATCCGTCCGGCCGAAGTATCGATATCGTTTCGAAACCGAGGCGGAGGCAAATCTGTGACACTCGCAGACGTCGTCGCACCGTGCTGCGTAGTCCGGCAGGAAGGACGGTAAAGTGGGTGCGAGGGAGTCAGACGCCGCGCCGGCAAGGATGAAAAATTTCATTTTAAAGTACGCTCCGGGACGGAGCCATTCCCGTAAATTAAACTTTAATCAAAAATTCCCTTGAACGAAGGCTGGTTCGGGCGGGTTACGCTTCTGCGGTGAACCACGGCTCCACCGGAACCACCGCACAGGCGAAAAAAGATATCTTATTCCGCCAAGTGTCGTATTCTGCGACAATATTATTAACCGGGAGTTTATTTATTCAGTTGTTACGTCTAGTTGTTACGTAATTGATCCGCGGACGCACCACCGCACCGCTCTACCCCTGTGTTCGCGTTTAATTGGCTCGAAATGGCTTTCGTTTGGATAGAGATAGAATGGAGGAATTGTAATTTGTTCTGTACAACGAAAATAGGTTCGATGCGTGGCACGTTTCATGCTGGATTTACAGAACAGCAAAAGTGACTATTTCACGTTTCTTCGTAGCAGTAACAAGAACGGAAAAGAATTTTTAGCGATTTTTATTATTCGCCTGAAAAAATTAATTTATTCGATATATTCCTCTTGCGTAGGTAGGTGAATCGAATGATTGAATTTTCAAATCATCGAATAAAAATTAGTTAAAAGATGATTCTACGAAGAATGAGATATAATATTACGGAACAAAAGGAACTATACAATGAATTATAAGTTTCTTCCGTGTTTGAAATATTCGAAATCGCATTTGGACGCAACTAATCAAAGTTTTTAGACCCGCGTGCCGGCGTTCGTTTTATTTGTTCGGGATTTTATTAATAATATCGAATATAATATTGTGGCCTGATTTTAGCGAGCTCCCGAGCTCCCGAGCTCCGCATAGTCGGCGTTGTCACTCGCCCCTGTCACGTCGCGTCCCGTCGCGTCCCGTCGATCCTTTACCGTTCAAAATTGAATCACGGGCGCGTCGAATGCGCCAGTCAATCTCGCTCGTCAATTTCTAAGTGACTGAAGTTCGGTATGCTCGATTAGTTGGGTGAAATTCCGTCCAGAGCACAGCTGTAGCCGTAGCCGTAGCAGTAGCCGTAGCCGTAGTATCTGTATGTAACGTAACAACGCGATCGCGCAGAGGCTTCGTAACTTTTTACTCGGCGAACTAAACGGTGGTACAAGCGAAAAGTGGGTGGTTCTACATAAAAAAATAAGTCGAAAATATGGAATATAATTTTTTCATGCAAGGCTTTGTTTTCGAGAAAATCGGCTTTGAAAATGCCGAATTAAACACGCGCTATCGATAAGAATCGTCTGCCGCGCAGCGTCTGATCATGACCGAACTGTTCTACTTTCTGCGTATACTAGGGCACGCGAAACCGACGAATCTTTAAAGTCGATTTTCTCGAAAATTAAGTCTGAAATGAAACAATTTTATTTGATATTTCCCACTTATTTTTTCACGTAGAATCACTCCCTTTTCGCTCGTGCTATCGGTTACCGAACACCCCGTATAATACATACATTGTACAATACCATCCAAGATAATACGCCCGACGCGTCCAAGATACGTAATACGTTCGTCAGCCAACTCGTTCTCATCGTTAAGTATCTGCTTGCTTGCTTCTTTAAGATTTTCAAGTTTTTCGCGCGATAAAACTTTACTCGATAAAGAAGAGAGGAATCCCCTTGTCGGTTGCCGCGTTCCGATTGGTCTGTGTTTCTCGTTAATAACTCCTTAACGAAGCCGCGGAGAAAATTTTTGCAAAAGAGAAAGTTACTTTGAATAATCTCAGGAATCACCCCTCTCAAGGAAATACAACATTTTCAGAAATCCTGTATAGCTAAACGAGAACACAATTAATGTATAATTAATCGACGCTACCGACAACATTGCGGTACATTCCTTTCTCAAGGCACGGTGACTCCACCTAACTGCTGGTTCAAATTAGACAACTATCTTCCACTTATTCCGCAATTATTTCTAGTTTCAATTAATTGTTTCGCAGTTTGAAACTGTTTTGCAGTTAAAGCGTTTCCAGATATCTGTTTTCCATTACCGACCAAGTACGTACAAACTTACCATCGATTATTTAATTCTCTTTACTAAGTTCAAACAATGATATTAATCGGAACGCTTTCGATTGATTACATTCGTATTGTTGCGGATCGAATCGATAAGCGTCTGGTGTAAAAGTAGGACACCTGTTGATTTTTATACAATAAGAACGAAGATTTTGAAAAAATGGCTTATTCAATTATTACAACCATAATCGATCGAATTCAAAAGTATAATTTACTATGGTTAATCCAAAATTTGACGACGATGAAATTCTTGCTCAGGCTGGATTTTGGATGAGCCAATTGAAAATTCACGCGCATGTTCATAATGTTATTCTTGAATTTCACTCATTAAACGATTCCTTTTCACCTTTTTTTCCTTTCTTTCCAATTTTCCTGTTAACACGATCGATGTTCTGCGAATTCTCGACGATCCAAGTCATCTCGAACGCGCCGAGTGTGATTCAGGTCACGCGATTGCAGAGGTGGTTTTAAAACATTTGGACAATTTTAAAGCGGTAATTCTTGAACAAACTGTGCCGTGTGTTTGGAATCGTTACCCAAGTAAAATTTGAATTCCTCCGCATTGGTCGCATTCGAGGTACTTTGCTTGAAATTATTCTTCAAAATAATTATTAAAAAGCACAGAAATGACATGGAATAAACATGATTTTAAAAGCAAGTTTCCGGACGTCACAACTTGAAATACATACATACCTACGGCATTACCGATCCGTCGCGCCGCGCCGCGTCGTCGTGTTTTATGTTGGTTGTAAATGTTTCGGATTCAGTTCGTTCCATTTCCGCCACACTATTACCCTTCCATCACAGCCGCTGACATTAAATTTACTCTCATCTGCGAAAATAATATTGTCCTAAAACTGGTTTTCCTTCAATGGACGTATGTACATATAATCGAGAAAGCGAAGTATTATAAACATAAACTCATTTTTCTATTTACCGCGTTAACGTGTTCTCCCTTTTGTTCGATCAATTTTCGTGCTAAATTAATGTACACGTAAATCTTGATGCACATGTATTTTCAAAGGGAAAGATCATGATATTACCGTGAAATGCTCGGTACAGCTACTAAGCCCCAATAATTAGGGCATTATAAATGAAATTGAAATATAAAATCGACTACCGTAGCCAGTAATAGGTAGATGGAAATGTCTAATCCGATGGAAATTCGGAACTGGTGCCTGGGCATCTGAACCATTAGGTTCGTTTACACGAGGACTTACGGTACGTTGCGCGGCGTCGCGTCGCATCGCGTCGCGCCGATCGGTGTAGCGGACAGCCGACCGAACCGCCAAGAGACACGCGCGTGGACAGCGGTCCTTGGTGATCATAAACAAATTTGACAAATTGATTCTGCTCGCGTCGTTCTTGGTCCCGGAGCGAACGCCAGATGTCCGTGTCATAAACCCAATCACGAGGAGGCATTTTTTCGCGTGCATGCTTTTTAATATACGCCGCGTCGAGAGAAAAACTAACATTATACTTTCGGAGCTGCTTCCACGCTAAAGAAATCATGCTCGCGAGGAAAGCTGGACACATCTTTTCAACAAGTTTTGTTGAAATCTCTGTAAGAGTAAAATATTGTATATCGTGTATAGCGGAATCTTATAATAATATGTATACCGTCGATAATGTATTGTATTCTGTCGATTCATATCCATTTTTTAGCATAGCCGCGCTTTCGAAATTCTTTGAATATTTCTGGCGGTTTAAATGTCACCTGTCCAGCGAACGAACATCTCCGAGCGAACGAACGCGTAAAATCCACGGTCTAGTCGTGACCTACGAACAATTGAAAAATACTGAAAACCTTCGCGCACACCTAATACATTAATTTTTGCGATAAGATATCGCCGGTACGCTCTGCTGGGCCAGACTGTACGCGCGTACATGCATACGTACACGCGCATAGGTGTACATATGTACGTTGCAAAGTTTCCTCGTGATAAGTGCCGGATGATTTATTCATCTCACGGCGCTGCAGGCAGCAGTACAAATTACGCATCCCGTTCAGAAAACCTTCCCGCTACGTGACAGTAATTCATACGTCTGCATTAACCTACGTACCCTCCGTTCTCTGTTTCCCCGAAACACGAAGGGTGGCCTGATGGCCTAAGCGCCACGTCCGACCCCTCCGACGAGTGATTCTAATTCTTTGACTCTCTCGTTGCGGACTCCTTTTCAGAGGAAACGACGAGCCGCGGCGCGACGCGGTGCGGCGCGACGCGACGCAACACGCCTCGTGCTCGCGAAAGGGAAAGTCGGCCGCACGGTTTTCATTGACCGACCACCCCCTATATCGTTCCCACAGGTCGAATAATTGGACGATTTCCGTGTAAAGCACGCGATCGTCGCGAACCCAACCGCTTTTTGCCCCGGACCGGCTGCCACCTAATTTATTTTGGCAAGCTGACGTAACTCCGTTTCGTGCCGATCGAGGAAATATTCCATCGCTGCGACCACCCTGTAACCACCGTTCGCCGCGTTCCCGAAGATCGAGCTCGCGAATCATTCACGGCTACAAAGCCGTTGCCACGGTGGACGGTAGATCGGGAACACCCATACCAACCAGCCAAAAAATACATTTTCCACGTTATTGCTAATTTTTTGCCTGTTATGCCTGTGCTTTGGCATGCTCAAATATTGTCCAGAATATTCGCTTCGACAACATTTTACGAATGCAAATGTTTTAGTACGTAAACCAGACAAAACGATAGCGCGAGCCCAAAATCTACGCTTCTCGGTTGTACCAAAGCTACCGAATAACGGTCAAACGTGTAATGCTGCAGTAAATTTCTAACCGAGTTTGGCACGGATTATCGGTCAACGAGTGCCCTAAATCTTCGTCTTCCGATATGTTTCGGATGTACAGGACGTTGATCGTCCTCTCGAGAATGCTATTTCGATTTCTGAATCCGTGAAACAATGTTTTCCGTATGCTCTTTCAAGTATACGTTTTCAAGAAATTTCATACTATCGCAAAGGACGTTGAGACGAAAGTTCTCGTCGAAAGATTGCGAATGTACTAGGCTGCGGATAATCGTAATCCAAATTAGAGTAGAAACATTCGTCGCCTGTACCGGTAATAAGTAGCCTGCACATGACCGCAAAGTCTCTCGGCAGGGTAAAGTGGACATCGATTTCGCGTGGGGCTCTGGACGTATCCAGCGCGCAATAGTATCGGCGCTTTGGAGAGGACTTTGGTGGTGACAAATGTGCCGTTTAAAACGAAGAGTGGAAAATCCTGGTGTAATATCGGCGCGGGGAGCACGGAGCAGAGAACAGAACAGAACAGAACAGACCACCGGAACAGGAAACATAAGGGTAAGGACCCAGAGGAATCTGAAGAATCGTTCGCCGTTAAAGATTTCGTCGAAGGCAGAGCCGCGACGGCGTCTACGCAGCTATCGAGCCATCCGAAAAGACATCTACACGGGCTCGAAGGGTGGCGAATAGACGATGGCATGCTGGGGACACACTGGCCGACAAGCGGCTGCTGAAAAATGCCCCTAAAGCGTGACTACCCTCGGTGGCAAACGTTTCTTTTTTCGTCGCTCCCCGGTGCTGGTCCCGCGTCGGCAAGAGGGGGAACGTTCGGAACGAATGGGCCACACGTGTGCTGCACATTCTCCTCTTTTTTCCTCTCTGTTCTTCCTTCCTTCCTTCCTTCCTTCCATCCTTCCTTCCTTCCTTCCTTCCGTCCGTTCTTCCTTCTTCTCTTCGGCGGTAACACCCCGTTTGGCTACGGCAACGGTTCCCGACCGCCATCCGTAGCTTTTCCTTCTCTCTGCCTCCTCCCCCCCTCCCTTTTGAATCCCACGCCCCCTCCCTCATCCCCCGTCCCCTTGGCATCCCACGCCCCCATATCGGCGATTTCGGGCTGGCAAGACAGTCGAAGTTGCGAAACTCTCCGGGGCGGCGTGATTTACGCGTGTCACGGAGCATCGTGCGCCACGTGCGGTGGACGTTCGCCGTTTCACTTTCTCATCGGTCTCGGAAAGGAAGAAGTTCGAAATCGCTACCCGTTCACGAAGAGTAACGCCCGCCGCGGCCACCGGAAGCTCGAAACCCAAGCCCCGAAGGCTCGTAAACTAACAATGATCCCGAAGAACCATCTTCCTCTCCTCTCGCTCCTCTTTCTCTCCTTCTATCGCTGCGACCAACCGTTCCGCGGATCGCATAAATACGATTCCCGCGGATCCCACTGAAAATCTATCTACGTTCCCCTCCGATTCTCCGATCGTCCGCGGTTGTTTGGCAGTTTCGCGACCGCGTCGGCCGAGACTTGAATCCGATTCTCGTTCGACCGAAATCCCCGTGGGTTTGATTGTGAATGCGAACCCACTGACCCCCGCCGTCGCCGCCGCCGCCGCCGCCGCTGCCTAACCGGAGATTTTCGGGAGAGCACTCGTGTGTCGTTTAAACTAACCGTTTTAGAGCTGCGGTGAACGTTAATGGCGATAGAATGTCGTCCGAAATAAAAATGAGAATTTTACTGCCGGTCCGATGCACGGACGATCCCACGATCCGTGTTGCCGCCATTACAACGGCTCGTTCCGTGCGATATTGTTTGGAGAACCACCGCCCCCGTTGCGCTAAATGTTAGACACGAGTGGGAGGTTTGAGCTGCGGTTCCTGGCAGTAGTTTTGTTTGCGCCTCGCCGTCTTCTTCGCCCTTTGTAAACTAACAAAATGAGACTTGTTTAATTTTTTGTAGCTGTGGTTGGCTGTACCGGATAGTTTTGTTGTGTTTTGAGAAGCGCAGAAATTATCTTTATTACCGTTACAATTACACGATTATTGTTACTGTAATACGCGTATTACCGAAACAATGAGTTATTCAATGCCGAACATTTATAGTTACCTTGTAGGACAACCGAAAACTTAATCACGATATGAAAGTTCTTTATGGTAAGGAAAGTTTGGCGTCCGAAGGGATCAGTTTTGTGCTACTTGCACCACCTGTCAGAACCAGGTGGGAAAAAAATGATGCCGGGAATTATTATCACTCGAACTTTTATAGTAAAACGGAGCCTATATTTCATTGTTTGTTCGACAGATTCGAGATTTCTTTTAATTACTGCCTTATAATAAATCATCGAGTCATTTGTAACTTTTCTTACAAGTTTTCCGAGACTGTTCCCGTCTCGATAACTTCTATATTTTTTCGTTTGTTTCATAATTCTGTTTCTATTCGTTTCCCTATACCTCTGACACATTTGATTTTTTAATCCTCGGTATCACAATACTTTTCTTCTACCGAGAGAAATTCCTATTCTTAAATTTCATTTCGCTGCTTTGGAAAACACAATGCAACTTATATACACGTATTTATATCTATGTGTTTTCCGTCTTCATAATCTTATAATCTGTGAAAGAGCCATTGAAACGCGTTTTAAACCTTTGCAGAGACTTTTATACACAGATGCTTTTACAAAAATTATTTTAATCCAAGGCCGCGCTCTGATTTGCCCACATAAAAATGTTGTAAAAACAGCTTTTAGTATTTTCTCTGCAATCCCGATCAATTGCAATGTTTGAAAAAATGTTTCTCCCAATCATGTAGTAAACTAGTTGTTCTAACTTCTCGAAAAAAGTCAAGACGAATGGTGCGATATTTAAAAAGTTATTGTCTTTACGAGTATCCGAATATTAATAGGAGTCACTGTAGCTAGAAATCTTAAGGAAGGATGAAAGAATATCTCCGAAATTGATTTGCCGTTGCGTGGAAAGCAGGAAGGCGTACGAATTACCGGGTCTAATCCAAAGACTGATAAATATTCATTCCACCGGTGATTTTTTTCTGTTAACAAAGTCAAGGAAAGAGGATCAGGGAAGGTCGAACAACCGATAATTCAGGAGCGGAGGAGATTTCGAGGCGGACTTTCTGACGCGAATAAATCGTCTTCGACGTCGGCGTCGACGCGACGGTTCAGCCGCAGTCGGCGGGTTAAATGCGAAACAAAAAGAATCCCACTGCGGTACGGCTGCGAAGCAAATGGGAAATGCGAGGGCGAAGCTACATACGAGGCACAAGGTGTTCCCACGAGCCAGGGATTTCAGTTCTCATTCTCTCCCACCCCCAACCTCACCCCTCGCCAACAAATGTATATCCCCCCCCCCCGTCCACCAAGTACGCGGACAGTTTACATATTTTAAGAATCGATCGCATACATTTGTTTTATTGAGCGATGCTTGTCAGTTGACAGCGGATTGCGTGCACTTCTGACAAAAATGTGAAGAATAAACATAAATCGGTAAAAATATTAGGAAAGGAAATAAATGTCTATTTTAATCTAGTTTGTTGTAATTAACGCTAACCACGCCGAGCACAAAATGTGACTTACATGTTGTTCTATAAAAATTACAAGACAGGATTTATTTATATTTTTCAAAATTTGTATAACAATATCCGCTTGGATGAAGAAATTGATTTAATTATTTTTAATGGAAGTATTTTTTTAATTTCAATAATTATGGAATACAAAATGAGACGATGCGGTGATTTGATGCGAGTTGCATCTAATGTACCGATTAACTACAATTTGTCAATATATTTCTTTGGAGGAGATGGCATCTCAGGACCGATGCCTCGTTTTTGAAAATAAAAACGAATATGGAAGTTCGACGATTCCTCTCGTCTTCGTTGTTAGCAGTCGCGAGAAGTAGAATTGGCTAGCCATAGTCAGACGCGTCGGACGATTTCTATTCAACAGGACGCGTAACCACCGAATTTTCAAACTCGATTTCCTCGGAAACGAAGCGTCGACCGAGAGAAAACGTTATTCGTTTTTTTTTTACTTATTTTTAAAAGTATCGCGTCGTTCCCGCTTGTACCGACCATCGTGAGGCACCTTGCACAATTGGCTACCAAAACTGTTTACCACTTGTGTTTTATTTTCATCGGTTACGAACTTTAGCGAGAATTAATAATTAAGATTTATGAATTATCAAGAAATAATTATGTATTATTTTATTTTAACGGACACATAATAAATTTCTTTGGATTATTTCGTTATTTGGAATTTATTTGAAATAATTATTTGAAATCAAATCTGAAATACTCTCCGATTCTATCATGTTAACATTGTCGACTGCGTTTTAAATACAATTTAATTTAATTTCATTTCATTTAATTTAATTGACCATTTAATGTACAATTATTTCGAATAAATTTTTGAAAATAACTCATTCGAATCGAATAAAAATACTTTTTAAAATGTTTTTTGTGAAAGAAAAATAATAAAATATTTGAAGCGATCATTTGTTATCGTGTTTCTAATAAAATATACCCAATCATTATTTCCAGAAAATATTCAGACAGTAACAAGAACAAATATCAGAGAAATTCACAAGACATCGACGAATGGGTGACTGAAGATGATCTGTGCCCGAAAGACATCCTTTTTCCTTAATCCTGGCGAGCGGGAAGTTGCCCATTTACTTTAGCCACGGGTTACCGTGAGCCGTAAATGGTGGCCGATATCATTCCCCGGGGAAATATTTTGTAGGTCGTAGCAACGCGCTTAAACGCGTTTACATGCGCGACGGACTGGTCGTCCGTTTTTTTTTTTATTTCTTTTTACATTTCCCTCCAACGTATCTTTTTATGTAACTGCACAATTTTTCTTCGCGGAGGAATTTTTCCCTGCGCGATATACACCGACAAACTTCCCGGTTTTGCCTTCCGTCTTCCGGCCAAGATATTCATCGAATCAAATTTCTCCGACGGTATTTCACTGCTAACGCACGCGGAGAAATTGATTTTTCCTGTGCGTTCAACGCGACGCGACGCGATGCGACGCAGCGTGCTGGTAAAATAAAAATGAAATTCAGTGTAAACCGAACCAAATCATTTAGTTTTATGTACTTTAAAAACTAAACTTATTACAATAGAAATATAAATATCTTGTATCTTTAAATTATATCTTTTAAGATGGCAGAAATTGTTGACTGTTGTTTCAGTATTTTTCTGTTACATGGTTGTTTTAAAAGACATATTGTGCTTTATCGAATTAGTTCCGATTTAATATTCTTTAGGAAGCAGGTGAGTTCTTCTGGTATTCTTGGGCGAATTCGCAAATCAAGCTGATTACGGGAATTCGAGGGGCGTCGTAAAATTTGATTAGACACATTTCTTTTGTTGGGAGCAATTCTAACAAAAAATTTGAAATAATGTCGACTCTTTCGTGAAAAACTGTCTCTACATTCGCGTTGCATGTTTAGTAGCACCGTGTCTAATTTAGAAAATGTATTATGCGATGTCGTTGCTGCAAACTTATCTTTATGCAAACTGTAGGGCGCTACAAGTTCTTAGATTTATGCACGCCTGAAAATAATGTCGAAACAACGCATCGTCATTGATATCTAAGATGACAATAAAAAATAGGTTGATGCTGGTACCTGTATTTATAGATATAAGTTCGCAATTTCACACGGTCAAACTCATACTCGTACAAAGAAAAATAGAAAATTCTTTGTTTTGCTCTGTTTGCTGCTAAGTTGGCCAAAATCGTGTATTAAAATCGAATAAATGAATCAGAAAATGTTTCAGAATAGAAGACTATACATATGTATAATAACGTGGATTTTACGTAGATAACGATAACAAAAGCTAAAAAATCGGAATTCTAATTCTGCAGCATGCTTCGGTGTGCTTGGCCAACGAGGGTTTCATACAGAATATCGTCGAATTATTAAGACCAGTTGATTTTACCTACTCGTAAGATATTTACCAAGAGGTCAAAGGTTGATCGTGGAAATATTCGTTCGATAATTTATTTCTACACTTTCGACACACTTCGTGGAACTTTGACTTTAACACGACATTTTCTACATCTCGACTGCGTTTATGACGAAAATAGGTAGATCAAAATTCAAATTCTGAAAATATACCAAGTTTCACTTTGCACTATGTATTCTTATCATAAATTTTCCTCTTTCCATTTTATCAGGTCGCCCCATAAGTCGTGTCGTTTCTTATCGTACATTGCGTATATAAACGACCGTATTTTGTTTAGGCAACATTTTTACAGAAACTTCTCTCCCTGTGTCCATCGAAAAGGCTTCTCTCGTCGGAGTAAAATACGCATTTATTCCCTGTTAAAAAAAAAAGTAAGACAAAAACGAAATACAATTTTTAGTAAGAATGACATGCTGCATAAATTAAAGAAAGGAAATAGCTGTCAAATACGCTGTCAAAAGTATTTACAACGTGCGAGGAAAATGTTTTTTCAGTACCTACAAGAAAATGTAAAAATTTTTCAAACGCCACAATCCTCAGAATTACCCAACACTTTTTTAGGACAAATATTCCCAGGTCTCGAATTACACGTGTACAACAATAGTTTCTCAGGTTTAATCCCGAGACGTGCTGGTGCACTTTGGTCCTGTTATGATCAGATCCCCTCTACGTATACAATAACGATGACGCTGTTGTGCAGAATATTCTGCAGAACGCGGCGAAGGTGTTCCGAGCAGTATGCCAGGAACGCGATATATGTACATATTGTACATTGTATATCTATACATATATTATATTTTCTGTGCCGTAGTGAAAGTTGCTGAAAAGTTCGCAGCACGTGTAAAGAGTGTCATTCCAGCGAGACACCGGGATTTTTGTGGGGACTTCTTTTTCGTTCCTCGGCCAAGTCGCACGACAGAGTAATCATACGTTATTGCCATGCAGCAGAGTAGCGCGAGACACTTTGAAAAGCAGGCTATCGGCGCGGTGCGGCGTGGTAACGTACCGACACTTGCATAAACAACAAGCTTTGGCTACAATCGATTGTACCTTGCGAGGGGCTTATCGGGTCGCACGAGCCGTAATCGTAATCGAGTAAGGTCTGTTTTGCCGTGCCAACCGATGCAACGCGACGCGACGCGACGCAACGTATGAAATTCCCATTTTGCCTGCCCGAATACTCCAAGGGATTCACAGCCAAATTTTCCGTTTCGAACTTGTCTGTGACAGGAAGACAAATCTGAAACGATATGACAATTCATTCGGTTACGGAGTTACCTACTTTCCAACCTTTTTTTTAACAAATCGACTGCATTTTATGGGTGTTGACGAAATTAATTTTGACAGTACCTAATATATGTATTAAGACATTATCGTTCACGATTAATAGTTTTTCGAAAAAAGTTTTCTATAGCTCTTAACGTTTTAATATCTGCATTAACGAAATGATGCTGAACAGACGATAATCTGATTGAGTATGGTCCGATGAATAAGTCGCACGAGGGAAAATTGCTCGGTTCATGGAACGGACGACATATCAATTATTTCTGTGAGTTTGGCCGCGTTTTTCTATACTTGAAATGCGAAATACTATTATTAGGAATCATCGTACATAACATAGATATTGTATAATACTTATTTAAAGGCACAATTAGAGCAGAAAATCGAAATACATATTAATAAACGTGGTTCAAATGCAAAATTGATAAATTACTTTGTAACTGTTACTACGCGTATTATAATGTAATATTGCTATGTGCGATACTTAGAATATCACATAAATACATATTAATACCTTAGAATGTAGTCTTCTTAAAACATTATACATATATGTATATCGAGACTGAGAATATGAATTTTACTACTTATGTATTTCGTAATATTGTTACAATTTATACTATTTGTGCTCGTTCACCATGCGCGTATCTAAGTACAAGGCAATTAATTTTGACTTTCTGCAAGAAGGAAAATTAATTTTGAAAGACTGCAAACAGTTATGAAACAAAAAGCTTTTAATTGCATACAGAGCCGGGTCCATTTCGTTTCTGGGATCGGTCAGTGCCTCGGGCAGAGCGCCAAGGAAAACATTTCACACGATAAGAAATCCCTGAAGCAGACACGAGTAGCAGACTACACGTATGACAGCGAAACGGCGGTTGATTTTGATTTCGATGACTGCAAACACTGTCAATGTTTCAAAGAAGCTCTACCACCTACGAACAGTATCTCGATAAAAAAACGATTCCATTTTTTATACTCGGGAACGTGCTTAGAAAATTTTACCTGCTGCAAATAGTACACACCAACGAACCTGAGGTGAGTTTTCCGAGCTCGAACTTTGTCAAGAGACACGGTAACCATGATATACAAAAATTTCTTCCAGTCGGACCTATCTTCGAGTCAAAACTAAAATAATTTACTTACTCGATATTCGCTGTATTCTCTCTTTCTCTCTCTCTCTCTCTCTCTCTCTCTCTCTCTCTCTCTCTCTCTCTCTTTCTCGAAGAGGATGTGCGAGTTCGCGTAGAAAACCGAGCGGAAACCGAAAAAAACAAAGTAACTGTAAATAAAAGAATGAGAAGTAATCCGAAGGAAACAATATGTATAGCTTCGAGACGTTCACATTAAAACAGAGTATATGCGAGGATGCACATTATCGTTGCTTCGATAGCCCATTTGATCGGAACGTAAATATCTGTATATAGAATAAAAAGTATCAGGGGCCAGATGTTAAAATTGATGAGAGAAACGAACATTATTACGCAGGAATTGCTTGAGACGAGCAAGGAGGTAAATTGCACAGAAGTTTGGTAATAAAGCTTGTAACATGGATAGGTATAGTTGCAGCAGTAACCACGTTTTAATTGTTTTTGTGAATTTTATTTCGGTTTAAAGAAAATTTATAGCATACACGTTTAATAGATTCTGTTCGAAATCTGCGTCACGAGTTTGATCCGATGTTATAGAACAATTAATTTTCAGCCGACTCCCATAAGTTCGTTCGCAATGGTACCGAATCGAGACGTATCGAGGTCGGTCGGTGTGTGTGTGTTTCTGGGCGAGTTACGAGGTCGATTCGCGTGCTAAAGGCAACGGTGGACAGAGAACCGATCGATTTTTTCGTATATTTTCTGTGTATCGATATATTGGCACCGGTCCCCTAAGCGAATAATCATCGGAATTTTTAGTGTCGGGCTTTGACGTAACGAGAACGAAGGCGAGTTGAGGGCAAGGCGCATGTCGATGCTCAAGGCAGCCAATGGACTGGTTGAAATATTAAACGGGAGCAAAGACCCTGTTCTCGTGCACCACGTAACCGTGGTTCAATTTCTGCGCCAGGGGCGGTCGAACGGCGACCGGGGGACGAAGGGGCCGAATGAAAATAGACGACGACGACGACAAGAGGGGTGGGCGAGGGCTGCGATTTTGATGGTACTACCAGCGACATCTACATTTCGCGACCAGCTGCGAGCCAGCGAAAAAAGAAACGGCGAATCACCCCCGGGGTTGACGCGTGCGCAACTCGATCGAATCTTGCGCCCCGTCTTCCTACGAGACGACGAAACTCGACCGAGTTATGCGCCATGCATCTCGACCGATGCTTAGGCTTTCTATTTTACGTTCGACTATACTTCCACCAGGTGCGTCGTTGCTTCTTTTTAAAGATTCGATCGAAGGTGATGAAAAGAGAGTGCAATGGACTCGATAGAACAATTGATACCTAACGAGAAAAACCTGGTCAGAGGTTAGCTCTGGTTACATTACCCTCTGCGCTACCAATTTACATATTTTTATTTTGTTCGCAACAGCTCCCTATCGTTTTACATGTTTTATTTCAAATTTGGAGTGTCAGGTCGGGGTCGTATATCGCCGATACAACTTTTTGCACGAGACACGCGATAACATTCGTTCCTTTATATTCGTTCTCAGAAAATTTTCTATTAGGTATGCATATCAGTAACGAGAATTTAGTAAGACAGTTTACGTCTGTCTACTGACCACTGTTTCTATTTAAACTGAACATTTCTATCTAACAGAGTATTGTTACGAGACTGCGGATTTTATGCATTTACGATGAAAATATCTATGTGAAATATGAAAAGTGTTTCTTGAAATTGATGCGGACAATTTCTTATTATTATAATACTATATTCGCCTTTCGTCAATATCATCGTCCCCTACGTCGTATTAAATAAATATAAACGATGGAGTAATATAATGTCAACGTTGATGTTTATTTTGTTTAAATATTAGCTCGAGTAGACAGCAAAGCCCGGTTGCGGAAGGTAAGCGTTTACTTTTTTAAGCAAACTTAATTATCTTAGGAAAGCAGCATAATTATAAATTTTAAATCACTTTGTTTATTGTACATAATTGGTTAGAAAATATATGGTATTACTTTTCCTCGCAAGGAGAAATCTTTTTCATCGCAACGTGTCTTGTCCTGATCAAAGTTATTATGAAAAAACAGATATTTTTAATCGGCTTTTGTTGCTTACAATGAAAACAGAACATTTTTATTTCTAACGCTCTGATCTGCTCCAGCAGCAGCGCCATTGTTATGTCTGTGTATTATGTATCGTTTCTGTAAGAAAAATCTTTGCGAACCTTATCGCGGTGTACACCGACGAATTTCGCAAAGTAAGTACTCTCTTAACGTTTCGGTAGCTTTCTGTCAGCAAAGATGCCGTGTTATATCGTATGTATGTATACATATACATATGTATATGAACGGTCCCCCCCTCCCCCCCCCCCATTCTCTCTAACCACGTTAGAGCGAAACCATGTTGTACGAACGCCGTGTTATACGGGGATTGACTGTACTTTTAAAATAATGGAGATGCAGTCGCGAGTAAAGAGCATTGGCTCTGTTCGTTCCCTGTTATTCAAGACAGCGGTAATTCTTTTTCTTCCCTCCGAGTTCCGCTGTTTGCGCGGTTCCCTTCGCCTACAGATTTATTTCTTATTCATGAAGCGTTTCTTACATCGTACAATAGCGATCGGTACACATTTTAAATACAGGTTTTCCACATGGCGCGCGTAAAATATAATCTGCGTGACAACGGTTGATACAGGAGCTACAATATTTTCGAAACGTAAGAGGGTCGATTGAACAATTCCGCCCCTGTATAAATAAAACATGAACGAATGGAAATAACCGGCGTGTCCATCGAATAACCAGACCGTTGTAATAAATGCACTTGATTTTAACATTTCTCACCGCTACCGTCTACGTATTTCGATCTATACATTTCTCACTTTTAGGGACAAAAGATCTTTTAACACGCTTCTCATTTTCTGAATTTAGTCGGTTTTGCTCTTATTTGTACGCGGAGTCAACTATTGAATTCGCGATTGATAAAAGGGAGATTGTTGTACACCTGTACGCGTACCGTAACAGCGAACTAGACGCGCGTACCACTAAAATTCATTACTTTACGTTACTTCGTAAGAATAACTGGAATGCGTCTATAAAAATTTTTCGCCATTTCACCATTTCATATACATACATATTGTAATAATACAATCTATACCCAAAGAAATCAGTTTCTCGAATAATCTCTCATGGATGCATCTTTATTATTTAGCGTTAATAATTCCTTTTTTTCTGCAACATTCTCCTTGAGAATCCTATTAATACGCTTGCAGTGTCTAAAGTGTTACCGATCATTCGATCAACGAAACGACGACAATCGACTACTTATGACACTATCCGAAGGTGTTACACGGTTAATAACTACAAAGCAGAGTTGCCAGTGGATAGCTGGCGAAGTAGAAACTTGAACGCTACTGTTCAACTTAAACGCGCTTTGGTCGCTCGCTGACGTGTTTATTGCCCCTAATGCTTCCATTAACGGTATTTAATAGCCGCGAGTAATTTCGTATAGTAACAAGCAAATTGGCTCGGTGTAATCAACGTTATAGCAACACACCGGTTGTGCATCTAGGTGAAAATAGTTGTTCGCTTCTACTCGAATGCCATTAGCCCGAGGATTCGATCCTTAAATCGCGTGGAACTATCGAAAAGACACGAACGAAGGATTTTTTAGAATTGTTAAGGAGTCATATCAAATTAATAGATTTTCCAGTTTTTATAATAAAGTGAACTACTCTATGTATAATAGTAAAGTTAAAGATTGCATCGTTATAGCGTCATCGCTCGTTCCAAGTATTTACGTAGCAACGTCCGAAATTGTTGCAAGAGGGGAGAAGAGCCTATTATATGAATTCCGTTCGACCAGATATTATTCGGTTTGATTAATCAACAGTCGTTGCCGGCGCGGTGTCTCAAAAGATAGCCCGAACCCGAGGAGTTATGCGCGCAGGGACAACTATGAGTTATTGCTGTCGCGTTACCATGGCCTCTGTTGTTCCATTGTTTCTATTATTACATACGTCAAACCCGCGAATGAATTATGCATGCCCAGTAAACGCAGAAGTTGATTCGCGGGGGTTTACATGCACACCTACATAGTCGATCGAAGATTCGCGGGGGCCTCGGCGATTTGCATTTCCCGAGCGTTATCGTAACGTTAAACTAACCGCGAAATCGGCGATTATTTTCCAAGTAGAGAGCAAGATGCCCGAAAATAATAACGACACCGTGGTCACAAGACACAGTGGTCTCGGTTAACATTCTTTCTATTTAAATTATATTTGAACGTGAAAATGGAATCTGAAAAACATTCCTTGTAAACACATTTTTACAATTTCAGCGTTTCGTTGACGGTTTTTATTAAGCAAATAAAATATAGTTGTTCGCATGATAATACATATATTTTTGTTAGATGCGATTCCTTCGGAATTGGTAATTAAGTCGAAATTCCTTTGTCGCGAGCACATTTGTCGCGAACCTTTTCTTGATACTTGAATTCATCGAGTTCCGATTTCGAATATTATGAACTGGTGCCGCGTTTGCGCATAATAACTTGATGCAAGTATTTATTGGACGCAATTCTACTTGCTTAATTACATTGTAACGCTGCCGACCATTATTTCGATGCGGATGAATCAATGGGACGATAATACACTTTCGGTAACCTGCTTCGCTGCCATTTCGACTGCGTCTGAAACATGCGTGCACATTTTTGTCTGTCTGATATTAAAAATGCGCAATAAAATTTCATAGATCTACATACATATATATGTATGTATATGTATGTATTTATAAAGAAAGCAATTTTTCATACGTATAATTCCGAGAATGTAAAATAATTAGAAATATGCAGGCCAGAAATCCGAACTACATGTACAGTTGCAAGCACAATACCCGAAGCTTGCATGTATGTATAATATTTATCGATCTCAAGCTTGGCCAATAACTGAACGATACCAACCGTCTCGCACAAGTACATCCAGTGCTCTGTTTGTTTTTAAGCATATCGATCAAACCTGATGCGATGAATTTTACATATGTATAGAATCGTTTCAGTCTATAGTAATTGCAATTTAGTCCATCATAAAGCTGCAGATGTTTACACGAATCCACCGATTTCGAAGATTATTCTTCGAAATCTTCTCAGAATACAAAATTCTCTATTTGTAATCAATCGATATTTATATATTTATAAGCAATCGACAAATAATAGATTGCATAAATAAATTCAATTATACTATTTACTACTCTTTTTGATTTGTAAACGAAACGCAGAATAAAATCACATTCTTGTTAAAAGGATTATTTTAGGATTAGAACATGTAAGAATAGTGTTAAAAAAATATATACCAACGGATGCATGAAAGTATTAATTGCAAGCAAGTAAGAATTCGGTAAATTTTAATGCGTATAACGTGAAATATATACTTTTTAAGACAATGCTATTATTATTATGAATTCAAATTGGTCTCTATGTTAGAAAATACAAGTTTTGGAAATATCTCTGGAAAATGGTGGAAGGACAGGTGGTTGAAACCCCTTGGCTTCAAGATACATCGGTGTATGTACGTACAATCGGCTACAAAAATATCCCGACCCTAGCATGGAGACTTATACGCGTGAAATTCCGGTGTTTTTCGAGAACCAGTTTCCAGTGTGTACACATATACCTTTACAGTCTCCGTACCACGGAGAAAATTCCAAAATTATTTACATCTCTTTTGCTGCTATCACAATTCAAGAATTAGAATTTTTAAGAAAACGAATTTTAATGTTCGAAATTATTCCAACTTTGCACATATAACTACGCATTAAAATGGAAAAATTGATACTTGCTATAATTATTAGAAATTCATGTCCTCCCTCCGGGCACAAATTAATTCGAACAATCGATAACAAACAAGATCCATGCCTTATAGGACATTCTTGTTTTAATTTCAGTTCGGAAACTCGTAAGATAAGCCCAGAAATCGAATAATCCTGATTAGCATGGTAACCAGCGAAACACTCGCAAACTTTTACAGTCCGCTTAATTATTTTATTTGCGGACGCAATCAAACTCGTCGGAAAAGCATTGTCGCGTATTACGCTTTAATGCGCGGATCGAATGAACAGAGTAATTTGGCTAAAAACGATTTTAGACTTTCCGTTTGGCGTGTATGCATACATACATATACAATATATTGTATGTACATAATTAATCTCGGAACGACTCAGCCGAAATGAAAGGTTTGGATTGGGTATTGTCGATTCATCCAAAATGACCATCCAAAGCGATTAGTAAACTACGGTTCTTTACGCATTTATGACAATAATCGGTAGGAGAATTTTTAAACGGGCAAACAATTAAAAGAATTAAAACAATTGAAAGAAAACAAAATTTGTTGTGTACGGTTCATCGGCGTTAACGTAGATCGGTAGTTGTGATGCTCGCGCGCGAAAAAATTTAATTATAAGCGCAACATTATCTCGTAACCGGCGCGGCGTTCGTATTTTGTTGGCGACGGGAAAGTTTCCCGACTGCTTTTAGAGCTCGACCGAGTTACATTTCAAATTCGCAATGTATTACAATCTTGAGCCGCGTAAATTCCCGCGAGTTCTTCCTAATTAACGAGATGAGAATCTTGTCCCTTTCAGCGAGGCCACTTTTAATTGTTTTAATCTAATTTCGGTGTACGCGGCGAACGTTCGTTCGTAGACTTCCGTGATTATCGTGTTGTAAAATCTTGGTTTTTCCTACGGCCGGGTTCGTTTCTTGCGATGAATTCCGTTTAGACGTGGCGGCGCTGAATAGCGAGTTAAGTTGTCACGCGACGTTCTCGGCGACAAACCAAATGAACATCGCGCATCTTATCTCTTTAATACAATATTCCGTCTATTAGCGTAGCCACGCTCTTCACCTTAAAAATATGACGAAACGAGCAGAGAACACCGCTGCTGTCACTGTCGCCGCGCCGCGCCGCATGTGCCGAAAGTACATACATACATACAATATGTACATCTGTTGCGAAAAATACGAACTGTGGATACTAACAAGATCGCTTTCCGCGCCATTTATTCGAAAACACTGAGAAAATTCTGTGGCAGAGAAAAACTCTCAAAATCAATTGCAAAGAGCAGATGAACAGTCGGCATGAAATCCGCATTTTAGCGATAATTACATAACAAAGTAAAAGACCAAAAGAGGAAACATTTCTTTACCAGGTTATTTATAACTAGATTTAATATAACACAGCTAGCGATTATCGACCGTGATCACTTTTGCCGGATATAATGAAGATACGAATGAGAGATTATATTCATTGAATAATCAATGATTTCGATTAGTAATCAACAAAAGCGATGCAGGGGAATTTAATTGTTAGACGTGATTAATGCATTCATCATTAGTCGCGCCCATGCTTACAATTACATTATAAATTGCATATTGAGCGGTCGAATTGACCGTTATGACCAGTAAATTGTTTTACGATTTCGAATTCTGTAAATGTACAGCGAATATGCATCTTTCTTACACCTACGCGAACCACGAGCACAGCAATCAGGTTACGCATTATCGATGCTATATTATTATGACAAATTGAATAAGTGCGAACACGCGTAATGTACGGTTATACTATATTCGATGCTTAATTAGGATCGTTCTGCATTAAGATGATTATTTAAACAGATGTACCTCCGATTTTAACAGCTTGTCGATGCAGTTGATTCTACTGTTCAAGATCTCGAGCTCCAAAAGTTCCTTGCGCAACTGCCGAAACAAAAAAATACCTATTAAGTTTATCGTGCGCGCGTGCCAGAACGAGAGAGAAAGAGAGAGAGAGAGAGAGAGAGAGAGAGAGAGAGAGAGAGAGAGAGAGAAAGAGAGAGAGAGAGAGTTTTACTATTAAAGAGGACCCACCATTTTCTTTGTCTTCTCCTGGAACACATCGGTCTGCTGCAGCTGGAAATGAGATAGCAATTGACCATTTATTTGAATTGTATTGTTGCGAGGGAGTCGGGCGCATCTTCGCTGCGAAACTCGGTGCAAAACAACGAATTGCACTTTCGGTTCGCGCAAAAGGATTTACCACTTTGCTTCGTCTGAAACGAACTTACGTGCTTACGAACACAGTTGTAAGCTGGCCCGATGTCCGTCACGCTTTTCTTCCGTGGAAATTTCTGCAAGTAATCGCTGATTGTTATTTATCCTGCAATCCGTTCGCGGAGCGTTCCAAAAGTTTTGCGCGTTCGCGCAAGAAAAATCTGATGAAGCAATTGTTAATACTTGCGATAATACCGAGCAATGAAAACCGGACAGAAAGTTAGTTCTTCAAGTACACTTTTCAAGTACACGCAAATATGGAAGGGTGACCATTGCGGAATACTTGGAGCAATTTCCCATGTAAATAAAATACTGGAAAGATTTTACGAATTCAAACGTATCGTTTCGCATAAAATGTACACCCAATTAGCTCGACGCGCGCAGTATTTATGGACGAAGCGCAAGCATAGAAAATGAGGCTTCTACAGATATATCGCTCTGCTCTCCTTCTTTTAGGGCAATTTACGCTTACTTTACTTCCGTCTGCGGGTAACGAGTTTCCAATTTCATTCGGTCAAAACTTTTGCAACAACTCGTGCATGTTTTATGACCAGACTGCCATACCGGTTTCATGCGTCTATGGCGCACCGAACATTTTACCGTGGTAATAAGACACGTAAAATCGAGGTTCGCGTAAGAATCCGCGGCAGCCTGTCCGTTTGTAATTATTAGACCGTGGTGGGGCACATACCTTTTCCGTCTCCATTCGCAGCGTCAGGAAGTCTTTTTCGTTCGTGGCACTCGCTTTTACACACTGGAATGGAATCGACGATATCGAATGAAAAGTCGAATTAATGAACGAATACTACCCTTGCTCCGCGTCCCGTACGTTTTAAATATACTGGTCGATCGAAAGAACCGGACACGGTGTAAAAGTAAAGAACGATACGCACGCGTACGCGCGGATACTTTGACGAATTCACTGTAACGTAAGTTAAACAGAGCGGGGTCTCTCGACGCGACGCGCGGGCAATTTCGCGTCCAATTGAATTAACCTTTCTGGTCGTTAAACATCGACGAAACTTTCGATCTCGCCATTAAACGGAATTCTACGACCGGGGCGGACGCCCTAGAAAGCGGGGGAGAAACAAACTTGAATGCTTGGACCTGATAGAAATAAACTTGGTGGCTTTCTCGAGGGCGCGAGCGAGTGACCACGGCTGTACGCGTACAATAAACTCGTCAACAACTAAACAATTAACGCCACGATAAAACGGTGTAAGTCACGATCCGCGCAAAGAATCTGTCGTACAAAGGGGGAAGTTTGGCCGCGACTCACCATCAGGGAACAGACGAGAACAATTACGGTCATAAGCCAAGTTAGAAACATGACAATTCCACAGTGCGAGCCCAGATTCAAAGCTTGTCTAAATTTCGAGTCGACGAGCGCGAGCTGGTACATCTGAAACCAACGAATCGTTATCTCTCTCTCTCTTTTTTGGAATAATCGATTTTTTAGAAACTATTTCATTATTTAAACTTGAAATTGAACAGCCGAGAATAACACTTAAGTATGCTTCGAGAAAATGTAAAATTGATCGTTCGAAACTAAGTAGTCCTATTGGGTCGTTACATTTTGAAATCGACCGTTTCGTATGCAATGACCAAGGAGTCGTTGAGAAATTCGAAGATAATTCAAAGAGAATTAACACGGTAAAAATCGAATTCGTGGATCTCGCAGACTCGATCCGTGCGCTTGGGGTTTAAAAGAAGGGTTAGTTAAAAGTTAGTTAGGGTTAGATTCGACGGACCAACCAGCGAGGCCCGAAACCGTTCAGCCGATTGTATCGGTAGTATCGTTGGTTCCTCATGGCGTGTCTCAGCTGCTGTAACTTTTCCAATTTATCGCGCTTATCGCGTGCATCACGTCAATTTCGCTCGAGCCGCGTGGACCGAAAAAAAATCTGTCATTTTTGGCGGACCGTTCGACAGAAAATGAGGAGCTCGACAAACCCCGCGCACCCTTCGCGACGTTAGCTCCTCTACGGTGATCGATCACGAACGGCGATAACGGTAAACATCGACGGTACAAATTGATGCGGCATATTCAAACACGTCGCGCGTCGGTCACTATGACGATAATACGGCCGAGTTCCAAGCAAGAACGGACACCCTCGTAACGACATTATCTTTTCCACCGATCGTAGCCTTCACCACCGAACGTCCATCGGATCCGTCTCATGTTACCGCTCTCCCCGTACTACCACCCACGCACCCTTGTGCTTTCTTCCTTCCGGACCCTTTTCTATATTTGCACGAAAAAGAATTTAATTAACTTAACGAAAAACTTCTCGTATCCATGGAATTTGATTTAATATAGGTTTTTTTGAATTTCACATGAAACCGAACAAACGAAGCTAGTCCTTATCGGAGCCGATTCGAGGAATTTTTGAAAATGCTACTTGAACTTGAGAAACTTAAATACTTTATCTTCGAAAAACCATGAAAAAAATTGCGCTTCTTATAGAATGATCTGGCCTATCGTGTGTAAAACTTCCGAATGGATGGACAAACACGATACAGAGAATTGAAAAGTCGAAGTGAAAATACCACGGCGCGGCGCGGCATCGGCACAACAATCATCGATGAACTGTGGGCAGATGCTTATCTTATTCTTTGAATGCTTACCGCTGTTGAATGTCCAGGGCTCTGCGTTAAGCTGGACCGTCGAAATAGAATTTCATGACTGCCTGTTCTTAATGCTTAAAAGTCTTGGTAGAAAGACGAGGATCAGCCCTCGAGTAGAATGCAGCTACATCAAAAGCCGGCTCTGTAAATTCTGACGTAAATAGAAATTCTTCCAAGACAGGAAATACAATAGAGTCTCGACTACCGATGAGGCTACTAACATTTTACCCGATGACAGTATTTTAATATTCCTTAACCCCTAAATAAACTTTCGAAATGTACTTAATAAATACAACAGTTGGATTCAATATGTATAAGTAATACATATTCGTTTCGAAATTAGTAAGTAGTAAATAGCAAGCTGTTCTTATAATTTTAGTATTAATTATTGGTATTTGAAAATACATATATTTAGCAGCACCGAAGACAACGCGCGATTCGTCGCATAGTTAAACTATCGTATATCTTCCGTATTGTAGCTCTAGCAGTTTGATCACCCTCTGCACGCGAGTACTAATGCGACTAATCTAAATGTTCTAAATGCGTTCGCTTACATGTTTTTGAATAATTATAAACATTCTTAGGACCGGTAATAATATCCCTGTAAACAATGAATTATTATTACCATTCTGTAAGCGAACGAGAGCACGTTTCCTCTGAATAACCGTGTTGTCGATAAGAACGTGAAAATATGTTCGAAATTCACACGAGCGACTGTCATATTTATTTTCTCTCTAAATATGATGAGCAATGGTCGCAGTTAAATATTTTCACAACGTATGGTTACCGCCGGATACGAGATTTCATGACTGTTCGCCATCGGAACGGCAATGTCGGAAGTCCGATTCGTTGGATAAAATTCAAAACAAATTTGAACGGTCGTAAATAAAAGAGTGTCGAAGCCATGCTGCGCATAACAAAAATCCCGAATAATGGATTCTTGTCCCAGTTATTCTTTTCCTCGTATGTTAAACACCGGTACACAATTTAGACAATGATTCTATGAAATCGCGTCTCAGCAGAATGCTGAATTTCATTTTATTATCGAGAAATATCATATTTATACATACAATACATAATATGTATTTGTCTCCGAAAAATATTTTAGAGTTCTACGCTAACGTTCTCTAAAAACGATATTTCCGATTTAATCGATCGAGCGATCATTACGAAAACATTTTATTTGCGCGGTTATTACACGTTCGCGAGTAGGTGAAATTTGAAACAGCAAATTGGTTAATCCTCGTACATTCCTTACGAAATAGTTGCATATAAAAGTCTAGGATAATATTTCATCCATTTTTATTTTACACTCTGAAACAAGAAATTACGGTTAATTTGTAGCGTCGCATTTTAAAGAAATGCATCTCACAACGCAAACAGAAAAAAATTAGAGAAGTAAATTATGTTACGGTTTTTAAAAATAGTAAATCGATTAATTTTCACCATGAGGAACGTACGAGGGTTAAAAAGACTCTAAGAGTATCTATCGAAACGATTAATTTTTGTTACCGTTAAAATTCGCCTTAATAATATTTTAAAGCGACACTCGACGTTTCTAATGAAAGCGTACAAGCGAAACACGACTAGATCGTAAAAAGAGAACTATCTCGTGTAGTTTATTTGCAGCGCGGCGCAGGTGGGACATTCTGTATGTTGCAAGATTATTATCATAAGTAATGCTACAAGTCCCTACAGCAATAAAGCAACGCGGAAAGGTGAGCACATTTGTGTTTCAAGATCAGGTTTAACAGAGCAGCCGAGCTCGCGGCGGGCGAGTATCGGAGCTTTCCCTGTAACGGCATACCTTTATTTGCAACTTTAACCGACCAAATTAAACGTCCATTTGTTCTAAAAGTGGTTTTCTTTAATACGCTATCCCGGATAACTCGAAAGCCCACCGCATTTCAATTTAAATGCCGCCGGTATAACGTAGTCGTATAACCGATCCCGTCTTTAGAACGTGCAATTTCGCGAACGCGTACACTCTCCAAATCCCGATTCTTTTTACACATACGAATACCAGCCTCGAGAAAGACTCGATCAAAATTTTTACAATAACAGTATCTCCGAATATAATCTGTACACGCTTTACCACCAGCCATTTACACGTTGTTCGTCGTATCTCTTTACGCACCGTGCTAGCCACGATCGAACAACACAATGTCGGCCGACGATGCGATAATGTAAACTTTTCGACCGAATCGCCGTACGAAAAGTTGGCTAATGTAAACGTGGCTTTACCAAAATAAACTTTTGGTGGTATTACATCGTATCGGGAGGGAAACTTGAACGGAGCCGAATACTTTTTCGTGACAAGCGAGAAACGAGATTTCGCGGTCGCTCGGTGGTGCGCGGCGCGCGGCGTCGAGATGGCTATGCCAGAAGCGTCGAGCGTCTGTCAAAATTCAGAATATTCGCGTCGCCGTCGTGTAGGGCCCTTCTGGCGCATACCGCGAGCCTCGAGAGAGAGAGAGAGAGAGAGAGAGAGAGAGAGAGAGAGCGGCTCGCACAAAAAATATGTGTAATTAAAACTCGACGCTCCGGGGGATGCTTCGCGAACACGCGGAAAGGGAAAACGAAAGGGGAGAAAGCAGGCGACTGAGAAGCAATACAGACGTCCAGACGACGCGTGAAAACTTCGAGGTGAAATAATCAGCGATACAGAACGGAAAATAATAATGACGATTGGATTGCTCCGATCAAATCTGTATAACCTCGATATGGATCGACCGGCAACCGTACCGTGAAGAAAATTTCCATACGTTTCTTACATTAATCGTTGATCGCCTTAATCGATCGTTTTTAGTAGTTTTTTATTTTGGAAACCGGTGGACGAAGCGAAGCAAAATATTAACGTACATTCTCAGAATTCGTTGCATTTTCCAAATTATAATCATATAATTTTACGAATTCAAACAAATCCTGTACACGCATGTATGTATACAGCAGCTACATATGTACAATATTTAAGGAAAATGAGGATAAGAAAATCGATTTTTTAAATGCAAAGCATCTGACGAGGAATTTTGATATGTAAGAGGTACTTTTGCCGGAAATATATTATACTTTACACGTATTTTTTCTTATCTCGTTGATTTTTCAAATTGCGCATTTCGCTCCAAGTTTGAGGGGCTGTTTTCACCCCTTTAACATGGACGATAGCCGATAAAAAGAGAATACGTATGTATATTTCCGGGAAATATACTACCTCCCACAACATCGATTCCCCTTTGTCAGAG
Organism: Lasioglossum leucozonium; assembly: GCA_028454225.1. Taxonomy (NCBI): domain Eukaryota; kingdom Metazoa; phylum Arthropoda; class Insecta; order Hymenoptera; family Halictidae; genus Lasioglossum; species Lasioglossum leucozonium. Next base: position 20,147,011 of record CM052219.1, read on the forward strand.
GCTACATCGCACGCTGTGTTATAATGGTAAATGAAATTTTTCGTAGGTTGTTGCACGTTTTATCGAATGCGCGAGGCGCGCAAAGGTTTCGTAATACCCCGGTGAATTTGGTTGTTCCACGTTGCAGCGTCTAGGCAGAGTCTAGCAGGAGTTGGACGTGGGCACGAAGGGCAGGCAAAATGTGCGACAAGCGTCTCTGTGCTTGCGAAAAGAAACAGAAAGCGTCGACGATGGCCGGCTTCATGAACGAAGCCGACGAGAGAGCGAAGGCACTCGAGACCGCCTACGCGGAGTACGAAGGGATCGATAGCGGGTCTCTGTTGAAGAAACACTTAACCAGGCCAATCTTCGATAAACTGAAGACACGCACGACCGCCGGGGGATCCACTTTGATGGACGTGATTCAATCGGGCCTGAAAAATCCCGATTCTCACGTCGGATTGTACGCGCCCGATCAACCATCCTACGATGTATTTGCCGATCTGTTCGATCCCGTGATCGAGGAATATCATGCTGGTTTCACGCACGAGGATGCGCATCCGGAGTTGGACTGGGGATCGGCCGACGATCTAGGTGATCTCGATCCTGAAGGAAAGTACGTGATCTCCACAAGAATTCGGTGCGCGCGGTCGATTAATGGCTATCCGTTCAACCCCACGATGACGTCCGCCGATTATCAAGATTTGGAAAAGAAGGTATATGAAAATTCACATTCGGGTTTACATTAAGATTACAGTCTTAAGATTAGACATTTTTATATTGGTATTAGAAAGAATCGACTTGTACATTTTATCGAATTTACTTTATACATATTAGAATCGATCGAATAAATTGGTAGCCAGATAATTTCTAAAAAAATGACAACTATTACAACTCTCCGTCGCACTACACGGTAAACAAACAAAATTAACTAAAAACGAATTCGTCGATAACACTATACAATGTATACACTATCGAATTATAAGTTGCGAGATAGAAACGTAAGCTGTGCAAATAGTTTCGTTCGTGACTGTATATCGATCGCGGTATCGGTCTTACTTGTTCATTTCAAAGCGATCGAGAGCTTGACGTTTAGAATGTAAACTTGGAACGCATTGGAAATCGTACTCAAAGGATCTTCTATTCGCTTTACGTGGAAAATCTGGAATTGTTATTCGAACCGATTCGATGATGCGGCTGCAGAACCGTTGTTAAACAAATATCAGGGCCGACGCTACGAGCAGAGAGAATATAGCCAGAATTTTATCAAACGAGACTTCGTTTTCGAGAAAATCAATTTTGAAGATCCGCCACGTTCGCGCGCATCAGTATCTACAAGTAGAATCAGCAGGCGATGAACAGACGCGTCAGCCGATTCTGACTCGGCGAATTTTCCAGTTCATTTTTCTCGTTTCTGCAAATTCTATTCTATGTATACATATATACAATTTGTCGTTTATTATCTCATGTAGAGAAACATCGTAATCGTTTCACGAAATGTACACGATTCTTGGTTTGACTGCCGGATTCTTCAACTGCTATCATTTTCATTCTCCAAGTACCTACCTACACATACATATACATATACGCGCATTAATTTTCGAATCTAACGTTAAAACATTCGTATATACAAAATTTTTATTCTATTCTACATTTGGAAACGCTTTGCTATTCAGAAGAATCTTCTTTATCCATCATCCCGACTTACTCCATTAAAGTGCAGCTGTTGCAAAAAATATATGCTCAAAGATATTATATTTAAAAAATTGATCGATAAACGATCGGTGAACGGTCTTTACGATCGTCGACTGTTGCGTAGAAAAGATTCGTCGTCCAAGGGTCGATTGTACAGAGGTATAGTAAACCGAGGGGAATCGCGACTTGAAAAATAAATCGGTACGGCGCGGCGGTCGTTCAAGGATGAGGGCCCCCCCGCCCCGCCCCGCCCTCGCCGTTCCCATACGTTTCGCACTCCCTCTACTCGTCATTGGGAACAAAAGACGGTGAATTCAGATTCCTGCGTTTGACACAGATGGCCGTAGATGTCGTCGTTCTTAGCGTCTTAGTTCCCTTGGCAACCGAAACGCACCAGGGGAAACCCAATTTACTCCCGAACGAAGCTCGAACAGCTCGGCTCGCTAGGACACACGAACGAAATGAATCTCGGTGTTACCGAACAGCGAAAGAAAAGCAATAATCAAAGCGAACGTACCGTTCTTGTAGCGCGAACGTATACGTCTGCCGACGTATTTACTTTTATGCTAGTTTCATGGCTATCCTTAATTATTTTCAACCCTAATCTCGTCTGGGATCTTCCCTGGGATCTTCCTAAAAATTCCATAAAAATTTATGATAATACTTTCAGTATTTGTAGTATAGTGTAGCTTAAGGCTTAAGAAACAAGTCTCAAAGGGATTATTTTATGTTCACAATTATTTTGCAATTCCGACATGAAAATCAAGGTGCAGAAAATGTTACTAGAGTCATCGGAAGATACCTAAACCTGTCTACGGTGTACTTTGTCAAGAAAGAATGTTGCATTATTCATTACCTTTGCGTTAAAAGCTTTTATACGTGCATAAATTAAAAAAACCTATTATATTTTTGAATTTAGAAATGCTCGCAAGGTATAAAATTGTATCCTTGTGTATGTATAAGGCGCTGCACAAAAACAGTTTTGGAAAAATATCCATAACTACAAAAAAAATGTTTGTTTTTCTAAATAGATGTGAAATCTGTTTCCCGAGTGTTTTATGGAATAACAAAAATATTGGTACGTTCGAACGATGTTTGTAAACAATTAAAATCAAAATGTATAAAGAACCTCTCTCGATCGTTTTGCGAATGAATGGATGCATTGAGAAAATAATAACATTTTGCGGCCCGAAACAATACTTTAGCCACATTTTTATCGTAGTTATGAATGATCACCGTTAGATGTAGGTGGTTTCATGTTTTTATGACAAAAAAAAAGAAAGGAAAAAAAAGCAGTACGTTAACATTCCGGTGATATTATTTTTTTCAATTAAAATTCTCAAGCAATAGATATAAAGGTCTATGTATACCTGGAATATCTTGTAATGACCGCTGACAATTCGAAGAAGCCAATTTCGTCGGGTACACACTGGCCAACCGAAATACGGGTATAATTGAATGGCGCGTTATTCGATTCGCTGTTCGTACCACGGTACATTCGAGTTCATCGATTTATGTATATCTTCGCGAATTATTGGGAATAAACGGTAAACTTAAATTTACTTTGATGCACGATCGTCGAAGCGAGCAACTGTATGAAACGCGCGCGCGCGCATGCGACTCGTTTCTCCTGAAACAGTTAAATCAAAGCACAACGCTCTCGCATAGATAATTGATTTCGCTCGGTTTGAACCCCGGCACGGTGCTCTCGCTCCGCTACGATGGTAGATAATTGCGTTTTCTAATCACGTTTTACCCGCCTCGGTTATCACCGAGTTATGGCATATACGAGAGAGGAAGAACTGTATAATAATATTCCCGACGAGACGATTTACGGGTACGCCTGCTCTAAACTGTTTACACCAAGAATCTTCTACGCTTTTAGGTGCGCGAAGCTTTGTCGACGTTGGAAGGAGACCTACAAGGAATATATTACATGCTCGGGGCCATGGACACAGAGACGCGGCAACAGCTCATAGACGATCATTTCCTGTTCAAGGAAGGCGATCGGTTTTTGGAAGCTGCCAACTCTAACAGGTTCTGGCCCACCGGTGAGCATCGATCGCGGTTTCGTTTCTTTGGTTTTTCAACATTTATGGAAAAACAGACATTGTCTAGAATATTTCCTGCGATCTACGTATTGTAGTTCGCGTTCGGTTAGTAGCGATGCATTCTTCGCGAACCGTGGTTTAAACCAATCTTTTTATCCCATTGGACGATACGCTGATCTTAACGTAGGGTGTTCGACAAAATGTCCTCTTTCGAAAGTGTCAAATAAATATGTCTTCATTTTAAATAGAAAAAAGGGGAGTCCTTTCGCAAAATATATTGTTTCTTGTTACGTTCGTTATTTGGTGAAATTTTTCGAAACCTACGTGCGCGTTCTTTTGGCTAAACTCGCGCGTTCAGTTCGTCGCGTCGCGTCGCGTCGCATCGCGTCGATTGGAGTTATTCCAGTTGGTCGGGGTTTACGTAAAACATTCAATTACAATGCTTTAAGTTCCTTTAGCTCGTTCGAAAACATTAATCCCTTGTAAGCCAAACAGTCGAAATAGAGGGTTCAAGTTTAAACGAAGATTAAAGTGAGAGTTTCTAGGATTAAAGCACATTCCGCGGAGGACACGTTAGCGAAATAGCAAGTTAACGAGTGGTACTATTAGTGCTGGTATGGTATAATTTTTGCGGCACTCGATCACCAAACGATAATGCGATAACAAGTTCGCGATGTAGCTCAACAGCAATACGTATACCTCGGAAACGGACATTTCGTTCGAAATGTTTCTTCGCTGCTATTTGAAATTATTAGATTGAAAAAAAAATAATCTGTCACAATTACAGTCGTCGTTTGTTTATCGGAATAAAAAGCAGCGAGTGTCGTCGTTTGCCAGCACATCGATAAAAATAATTTGACGGCTGTAGCCATACTTTGTGGGAATGCAGCGTCGAAAGTATTATACATATGTATTGTACATAAATTTCTAATAATGTCTGTTTACCATAGCAATTATAAAATCGCAAAGTAACCGTGTAGGCTAATAGGAATTTATGTGTCACCGATAAATGAAGTTAAAATATTTCCCTTCGTGTAAAATTTTTCATCTTGACGAGATAAGCAGCGCAAGAACTTTTGTTATTAACGTCAGAGTCTTTCGATACTTCCACGCCAATATAACAGTTTGCTTCATGAGATTATGCAAGATCCTGCTCAGAAAAACAGGGAAATTACGTTAGACATTACGGCGCGGCGTTCGATAGTACGAGGACTGTCTAAAATTCCCGGCGATGCGCTGAACATGCAAAAAAGGAAAAGGAGCTATCGACGGCTACTAAAATTTTCGAAAAATTGTAGGTTTCTAGCTAGGTTTACCTTTAATAGGTAAGTGTTTCGGAACACTGTAGTTGGAGAGTTACCTATGGAAAGTGTTACTATTTGCTTTTACTGTAACGATAACAATTAATTTTTCAACAAATACCCATCAAAATATACATACCATATACTCGTATCCCCGAATTAGCGAATCGTGTTTGCGCCAAGTTTGAAGTTCGGATAATCATAATTTTAGTGTCGTAAACTCAAACAATGGTCGTGAAGATATTATTCTACGGTTAACCTAAATGCTCGCCGTCAACCTTTTGTATCCAAACAAAGCCAGAGCTTGTTAGGCGTATATTGTATTGTTAGGCAAATAACTCTTCGCGAAAACTAAGAACGTAATTGCCTCGGCATAGATATAATTACCCTTAATTAAATTTCATAAAGTCGTCCACACGTACAAAACACTTTCGACAGGTTTCGCCGGGTATAATATCGGGATTGTGTACGCGGCAAGATTCAACGTTGACTTTAAGTAATTTGCATCGAGCTTTAAACCGGTTTCCAACCGCATCTCGCTCTTATGCAAAATTCTGTAAGCTATGCGCTTAAACGGATGCGCCCAATTATTTCGTAATAAAGGCTGCGTAGCAATAAAAATGATAATGATAATCTCGAAGTACTATTCTTGCCGTATAATGAAAACGGGTCGCGTATCTTGTAACATTTATCGCATACTATACTATGCTATTATTTAAATGTCTTCCTTAGAGCTATCGTATATTATTTATAGCCTAGGTAACCGATTTATCTTACGTTTGAAGTCGATAACCGAATAAATGTATGTTTTATACTGTTAACTCTTGAAGCATCCGCAAACATATCAAACAAATCATCGTTCCATTTTATTTAGAGTGTACCTTCGTATTATTTTATTTTTATAATTAGTAACCGAGTAAATGTCTACTCCCAAAATATCTTTCGTACCGTATCGTATCGTCTTTAATTCAATTTACTATCATACTTTATTTTTGTAACCGGCGACTTACGAAACGCACAGCGATCGAACGTTTTTTATACCGTAGCAACGAGTAACGCATAGAGAGGAGCCGGTTCAAGTTGATTGTAAGGTTTGGGCAGAACTCTTTTTGTTCTATGTATCTACATTTCTTCGTAGCTGCGCGCGCGTGCGTCAATCTACATGACGTATACATATTGTATAAAACAGGACATTCATAATTCAATTTCCAGATCGCTACAGGCGATCAGAAACAGAGAATACGACGCATACTCGGTGAACCACCTTTCGATTACGTTTGAATCGATACAAGACTTACTTCTTGTTCTATATGCAAATGTCCCCAAGCTTTACGCGAGGTTATAGCTTAGATATGTACTATAGTATCAAGAAACGAAAGAGAAGCAAATGAAAATGTGAATGCGTTCGATTGTAATGCATCGTATTATGTATGTATGTAGCACGCAGAAAATATTTCGTGGAGACGGTAGACCATTGTCTTTGAAACTTTCTCGAAAAAACGTAATTTGACTTTCTCTTTATTTCGTTGGATCGTATTTCTAGGCAGAGGAATATTTTTTAACGAAGCGAAAAGTTTTCTCGTCTGGTGCAACGAGGAGGATCACATGCGTCTGATATCGATGGAAAAGGGTGGAAACCTGTCGTCCGTGTATGCTAGGCTTGTTAAAGCAGTTACCGAAGTTGGAAAGAAACTGAAATTCTCGCGGCACCGGAGACTCGGCTACCTCACCTTCTGCCCGACCAACTTGGGAACCACCATCAGGGCCTCGGTTCACGCCCAGCTGCCGAAATTGAGCGCAGATTATCCGAAATTCGAAGAAATCGCAAACATGTACCACCTACAAGTAAGAAATTACGTCGTTGCTTCCTCGTTTCTCGCTCGGGCGTGGGCAAAGGAGAACTGTATTAAAATATAAATCAGTTCGATCTTCTCGCTTTTGCAAAGCTAGTCGCGGCAATAATTGCATTCGGTGCTCGGTATGTTTAGCGTTAAATTAAATGAAAACTAAACTAATGCGAGAACAGTGAACGAAACTGTGTTCGGACGCAGAGGGGAAATGTATCGGAGTTACGGAGTTGCTGGTAAACTTCTTCCGTTTCTTCTAAAGTTAATGAATACTCACGATGACACGAGCATTTTCACGAGACGACGAAGGCGCCAAAGTTTAAGACTCGCAAAAAAAAGCATACTTCCACGTCAAAAGAACGTTTCTATTGTTTCACGTGTCGTCGCTTGGATATGGCATTTATATTATTATATAATATTTTAAGTGGAAAAACCCAATAATTGGACGCAGTCGCGTTGCCGTTGATCGAGAAATACCGTTAAAGGTTCGCACGATCCGGTAATAATAGTTCGATCTCGCTTGTCGGTCTCTTCGAAGATCATAATGGAACTGTCAATTACGAAATTTTTATGTTTAGTTCGATGAATCAAAATCCCGGGGAGGGAATATACATTACATTATTGTAGTCGCATGAGCGTTAACCGTTTAGTGGAACGCAAACTTTCGGACACGTTCTATCGACACTGATTTCAATGTGTTCGGTGTACGGATAATCTCGACGCGTCACGATCGCAATGATAAATACAACAAAGAAAAATTATCCGATTAACACAAAAATCCTAGGTATTAATGAAAATTAAATATGTACATTTAATTAACAGAACGCGGAAACATGAAACCGAATATGTACATATTATATTTCATTTCGGATCGTTCGTTCGGCTTAAAAAAGTAATTTTAAATATTGAAGTAGCTAAAAAATCGTTTTACAAAAATATCATTAGTATAATTTCAATAATTTTCCGATTAAATTATTCTTAGTATTTTACTATTTTTGTAAAGCGTGGCAATTGTAAGCACATCTTTTAATTAATTTTACATAATATTTATCCAACCCGTTCTTCTACATCTCGCTTGTTCGTACAATCATCTGTCATAATTGAAAAGATGTTTCATGAATTTGTCCATTTCACCTTTTTGTACATTTCACCATTAATATACCTAAATAAAATCTAAGAATGACATTTTGCTTATAAGCTCACGTCGGTAATATTAAAATGTAGACGCCTGAAATTTGGTTTACGAGTACGTGTTGAGCAAATATTTATTAAAATACAAGTGCAGCTAAAATTGCGTAATTAAATAAAAAATTGTAAAATACAGAAACATAGTTTTTCTGGTTTTCCATGATCGCGACCGTTTAAATTCCAATTGCCTTTCCGTCGCGTCGCGCGTCGCGCGTCGGACCGAATATCTACATATTCCGTTCCCAACATTAACAGTCAGCATTATAATACAGCATTATTTAAAAATTCGCCTCTTGCTAAAATAGAGTACATACACGCATACATCCCGGTATCGCGCCTCTGCTCCCGTTTTTCACGATCTGTTACTATTGTTTGTCATTTAGACTTAACAATCCGCCTGGGATTCATTCGTTAAATGCTCGGAGCCAAACCCAAGCGGCGAGTTGTTAACAAATCCCCGTTGAAACGTTCTATACATAGTATGTATGTATATGTACATAGTTGGAACCGCAAGAGAACTATTTTTTTCCCATCAGGAACCAGCTACCGATGTTTTCCTTATAAATACTTCTACCTTTCGCGTTCTTTCGCAATGTTTGGCTCGCACGGCGTTTCTTTTTTTAATTATCTTGTCAACATAAAAAGTCGCCTTTCCGGGGGACGTTGCAGACAAAACAACAGCAGGTATCGACAGTAACACCGATTAATGGCATCAACGAAATTTTTTATACAGTTATTGCCGTACATTTTTGTTGAAATAAAAAATATTACCGTTTGTTATTACAAACTCTGTCATTCAAAAATTGAATGCGAATCGATTGAATGTAAATAAATTATTTAGATACGAGGTACCAGCGGTGAGCACACCGAGAGCGTAGGTGGAGTTTACGATATCAGTAACAAACGACGACTGGGGTTGACCGAACGAGAGGTGGTTTACGAGATGAGGAACGGTGTACTCGAGCTGATCAAACAGGAGAAACAGCTGGAGGAATGAGAACGACGATGTTCGATTTTTAGGTGACGTCCGTTACAACGCATACCAGGTTATAAGCGAAAAGACATTTTTCAAATTACATTTCGTTTAATCGGTTTAACCGTATCGTTTCCCTAATTTTTCTTACTTTTAAGCACAACTTATTAAAACGATCGTAGACCATCCACTTCGATACTAGACCGACACTGGCCGAATAATAGAATTTTCGATTCCAATTACTCAATGTAAATTTTCAATGTGTGTAGAAAATTATCGAGTCGCTATAATCAATTCGTGTTACGCATACAATATCTGAACGAATAAAGCGTCCATTCGAAATACTACAGGAGATTTTCTTCGGAGGATAAATCTCATATATATTTTCAGTTTATTTATTGAAATATATACGCATTCGATATAATTGATGGATTTGCAGAGATAAGCGTATTTTTGCGAGCTAATCGGTATATGTATGTATATTCATCTTCGCTGGAGTCGTTAAAAATCCATGGAAATCCACTAACAATAAGTACAACGGCAGAATGGCTGAATGTTCTTGTACGGAAAATATTCTAAATGACGCTACTCTTGGAACGAGCAGCACAATTATTGATTTCTCGTCGTACCGGGGATCGAGAAAAAAATACATTTTGCTTCGGAACAACTTAATATGCACCAACATCATCTTTTACAATATGTTCTATAGAAATCTGTAAAATTTGTGCGGATTTTACGAACATACGATAAAAATGAATATTTATTTCTTTTTAATTCCTGTATGTTGCAATTCATGCGAACAACTTTGATTTTCTGGATAAAGAAAATTCTGTTAACGTCGTACCTGTAACGTTAAACGTAAACGAATTTCAAGCGAACGATTCAACGCAACGATCAAGATATAGTAAATTATTATACTATACTATAGAATTTTATCGATGTAATAGGAATATTTCGAGTATATGTAGAATTTGAAAATAAATTATCGCCGCGGTTTATCAAAGTTTCGACATTAGAACAGCGTTACGAGATTCCAGAATATACAGTTGGATGGTTTAAAAGTTAATCGATTGCGCTTTCGTTCCATTCTAAAGTATCCTTTAACCATCTATGGAGTATTCTTTCGGCTCTGTATCTGCTGTTACGAAGTACAGTAACTTTCAAGAACGCGTTGCCTTCACCGTTCCCGTTTTTATTCTTCAAGATACACGTTCAGACCTTGAGTAGTCGTGGCAACTTCCGTTGTTTAACTTCGTAAAGTTCCTGTTCTCGGTCCAATAAAACCGTTTTATCAGAGTTCAATGATAGAGTATGATAGCCACGCGATAACTACAATTTTAAAACAACTCTTTCGAACAGAATACTCATGAAAGCATATGAATTCCCGTAAAAAAAAAAAAAGAGTCAATTATAACCTGGTGCGCATATCGGTCGAATCTAATGAAAATTCACTTGAGAGTCGCGTTATTTAATATTAAATATTAAAGCTTTGGATAGTACATAGTAATAAAATTCAATAGTAGCATTTATTATTCTTACTATTTTATATATAGTTATTCAAAATACGGTTAACGTTTGTATCAATAAAAAATATTAAGTAACTTCAGTTTAATAGTAGAGGGGGTTGATAAATGATTAAAAATACAGTAATTTAGTTTTTAATATAGGAGGTTTATTACAGTAGATTATACATAGGAAGCATACATAGGTACTACATACAGTCTACCGAACATTTTTGTTTAATAACGAGTGAAACCTAGGGAACGATATTAATCGAGAATGTTCATATTGACGTAATGGTACACGTCGCGTCGAGTGTCGAGTCTCTCGATGGCTTCGATTTTACGCAGACATTTTCCACCCTCGACGACTTTTCGTCCTTAGCCCCGGGAAGAAACACGGAAACTAATCCGCTCGGTAAACAATAATTCCTTAGAGATGCGCAAACACTTGACACATCCAATTAAGGCTACGTAATTGCCTGTGGTTCTCTCGGCTACTTTATATTCGGACAGCGTTTAATAGTTTAACGCGTGCACACGTGTAAGCACACACGCGACGTTTAGCTGTTCGCAAAACATAAGAAGATTTACAGTTAACCTCGCGTTCTTTTTCGGGAGGTACGTGGTATGTGTCCTGTTTTATATTTTTCCGAAATATCGTTGTACAGCATTTTTAAGAATATATTCGAACGTTTCTTCATCTGAAAATGGACTCTAGAAATTGTTTAATGCGTATACAACGCGGTGTTCCTTGTTCCTTTAAACGTCGCGATGTGGAATAATTTAACGAGACTCGTTGCTTTGATTTCACAAAATGTTTTGTTTTCAGCTTTACAATATTCATTCTAAAGTGGGGAAACCAAGTGCTAGAAGTAATAAATTGCTACTACAATAAATCAATTGTCCGTGGTCGATCCCAATGTTCTGTTTCTGCACGAATATCCAATATGTATCGCGAATCAATGATTATACTATACAGGGTGAAACATTTAATTGGACATTTACCCACTCGGTTACAGATTGTTACGTTTGTGCTTCGGGATTCTACTTTTATGTTCGCCTCTCTCTCTCTCTCTCTTTAATTTTTCGTGAACAAAGGACCACGTACTCGGACACTTTCGAGGCTTTTTTACCATTAACTCGAAGCAACGAATGCTCTTACTGCAAACTCAATCGAGACTTCCCAGTGAGAACTCATCAACAAAGAAATATTCTATCGTTCTTTTACAATTTTAAAGTAGGGAGAAAAACAATGATTCACGGATGCATCTTTACAATCTCGATAGTCGTAAAATAAAAAAAATATGGTGACCTATCATTTTAATGGATCTCGTAAATATGGCGTTGACGAAGATTTTACCGAAAAATTGAAAAGAATTTGTTTCTACACATTTGTTTGTTGCGATGAGTCCTATTCCGTGTATCGTTAACTCTTATCTTTTGCAGATTGAGGCCGCGAGTCGTTCTCACGGATATGCAACGGCGAAAGCCGCATATTGTTGATACGGACCTGTCGATTAATGTTTCGTCAGGGGTGGGGACCGGTTGCGAACGTTTCGACATCGCGCAAACAAGAAAATAACATCAGCAGGAGTGTTTGCGCTGTGAAACGTCGATTTCCTCGTGCATGGCGACACGTTCTACACTCGCGCTCCGAACCTCTTCGCGAAGCCCCTTTTCCGCTTAGTAATTCTTCCTGGAACCTCGCTGAAATATTCATCAACCGTCTCGCTCGATTCTCCTCCGGCTTGTCTCTTTCAATTATCGCTTGACCCGTCGCGTCGGACCAATTTTCTTTTCTTTCTTTTTTTTTTTTCACCGAGGTCGCTTTGTCACGGTTGCTTAATTGCACGATCAAATCCTTATAGCGAACTAAAAGTAATGGGTCAGCGGTCGACCGATCATCTAGAAATCAGCAACACGCGTGTCACCGTTTCGTTATCTCGTTGTTAGTTGGTGGAACGAACGCCACCGCGAAAATTCCGGAACGCGAATCTAAAAGTCACATCGGATAATTGATTTGTAAACACGCTATGGTGTTCCGAGGAATGCGACGTATTTGCTTGTGACGTAGATAAGCACCGGATTAGTCACGTGACATTGTAACACACGCGCGACAGAGACGAAACGCAGAATGGTGGAAGGTAGATTGGGAAGACAGGTCTTAATCCGACGACTTTAATTATATATTTAACGCTTTCTTCGTAACGCGAACACACTTACAAATAATGTAACGAATAGTACATAATTCAATTTAAGAAATTATTATAATTATAACCGTTGAATTAACGATACAAGAACAGGTTCAACCCCTACCATGATACGGCTCTTTTGTGGCACACAACTTTTTTATAAACATCTTGTTTGTGGTTATAATATTTCAGTTTTTGAGGCAACGCGAGAAGTAATAAAAACGATTTACCCGTGCGACAAGAATGTCGTTCACAGCACTGTATCGGGTAAAATTTAATCAGAAGATGCGCGATAAGTGGCGATTACGTCGACAGGCGCGCCAGTAATAATAATATCGACGGGCCAAGATAATTTCGCACGTTTAATTTCGGATGCGGCGCTGGTTTTTCAATTGGTCAGCGTTCGGATGCGCCGTTGACCAGTGGCCATTGGGTATTTTCCTTTGGAAGTACTTGGTGATCCAACGTCCTTCCTAATAGAACCAATTCTTTTCATTTTCGTGCCCTTGTAAATGGGAAATGCAAAAAACAAACATAGATATTTAAACAGATATGCGTTTGATTATAATTATACAAGTTTTATTTTGGTATGAAAAATGCATTTCAATTATTCCCCCTCGGGTGGTCTCAATTATCCATCGGACACCGATTTAAGCCGGTTAATCCTACTGTGTTTCGACTAAAGTTACAACCGATCGAACGAAAAGGCACCAAACTTATTTGCACACCATTTCGTGATCGATCTCTGACCAGGCGAGCTCCGCGTAAAAATCAATTTGCGCGAGCCGCACCGCGTCGCGACGGGAGTTGTAATAGCGGCGACAGAAAGAGACTCGCGAGACAAGCAATTGGAATGCGCGGCGAGAACGATACTCCCGTTGGTCGTAGCTGAAATTCGTCGTTGTTAACTGGTTCGTATATCCGTGGATGGTAACGACCGTCGTCGCCGACTCGAGGAAGCGACAACAATCGTGTGCAGCTCAACGCACGTGACACACGCGCGCGCGCACACACACACACAGAGAGAGGGGGGGGGGAGAAGAAGCAAGAGTCGGGTAGGTGGTGGATTTCAGAGGCAACACTTGCGACGGAGAGCTCCGTATCGCAAACTGCGAGCCGTTCTCGGTGGACAATGAGCCGGCAGACCGTCTTCGTAGAGTACCCCCAGTGTCTTCCGATCGAGAGGCCCGTAATTGCACACAAGGGTCTCTACTCGATCCCCGATTCCGACGGGTATTGTATGCAAGGCCATCGCGAACTCTCTTGGACGACGACGACAACGACGACGACGACGACGACAACGACGACGACGACGACGACGAAGACGACGAGTCGACTCGTCTGGCCTTACCGTGTAAATTGCACGGCCGCAGCCGACTCGGCTAATTGTTGCCGAAGCAAACGAGATGTGAGACAGGTTGCCTTTTGCGGTGTAGTTTACGTATCTGCGACAGAGATACGCGAATCGGAAACAAGGTTTACCGTTGCACCTCATCGTTCGACCGCGTACGAACAATCCAAAGATACAGTGGAAAGAATTCTTCTACATGCAAAAATAAATTTTAACAATAAATTAGCTATAAGAAAATATGAAAAGTTGTATAAAATCTGAAATGGCTGGAGTTGAATATGTATACATTTGGGTGGTTGTTGGTGTAACAAAGAATATTTTGTATGACAGCATCAGATATCGTCGGTCCGATCTGTAAACTCCGGCGGTTAATGTAAACAAACAGTGAAGCGACGAGCATATCGGCTCACGATTGTCACGGGCGCGCACAAATTTGCCAGTCAGGTGTATGCCCGTATACGTGACGGGCGTGAGCGTTGAAGGGCTAATCGGTGTTTACAGACTATTGTATACAGTACGAACGAACTAACGAACGGCTCGAGGAATTTAAATTACCTTACGATTCAACTGCTGCAACTTATGCGGGCTTCTGTCATTGCCAACGGCCCACCGCGATGGAATTCGATAATCAGCCCTAACACGCGATTAGAGTGTACGTGACTCCCCACCCCCGTCGGTTTATAGACGAGTCATAGTACTCTTTGAAATTATTAGGCTTGCGCAAAAATCACTACGGTACACTCGTTTCATTAAACTAAAGTCATAGAAATTAAAGTCTTCTAGAAATACCAAAATATCATGTAGAAGTAAAGAGCTTTAGAAGCATCGGAGTAACGTCACGGTGAAAAGAAAGTACGATACATATTAGCGCTTAGTTTCATTGCAAAAGGTACAAAGGACGACGGCTGTCATCCATGCGATTACCGCAGGATCAAAAGAGTATCGGTGGTGTTGGGTCGTACAAATCAAAGGCCTTTAGGAATGCGAAAATCGTTTTCAGGGTGAAGAAGGATGATCGTAGAACTTGGGAATTTTCGCAATAACGAATCCGCAAAAGTATACTATAACGTGGTCTTACCCGAATTTCGCGGAATCGAAGTCTTCTACTTCATCGTATCATGATTGAATGTGAAAGTGAAGTCTCACGGCGGACGTGCTGTTTCCCACGTTGTTCATATCGAGCAGGTGCACGTTCTGCCATACCTTGAATCGTTCTACAAAGAACACATAGACCGTTTGGTACACATCGGCGACGGTTCGTATGTTACCTTACACATAGACCGATTAAATTCATCGGTCAGGCCGGCCGGTCGGCCGCTCGTTCGTTCGTTCGTTCGTTCGTCCGTTCATTCGTCTCGTACCAAGAGAATATCGATCCGCTTTGGAACGGAATATACGTATCACCGATAGGATAAAAACTACATTTTTTTAGTTTCGCCGGTTCCGTTTCCGGTAAGCTCCACCTACTCGATAAAAAGAAGGTGTACCGCGCATCGGATAAAATAGATAATTTGCGACAAATTTAAAATTAAATCGCTTAATTTTCCAACGATTATAATAAGATTTATTTGGCAAATACTTTCAAAATGCAAACGTCTAGCAATCCTACACGTTTATGCTGAGAAATCTCACGCTTTCGTACAAAGTTTGTCGCACTTACGCAAATACAGGAATACGCGAGTGGGATGAAATTAAACATGATTTTGTTTGATCGAATTTCTTACTGAAAACAAATGGAATAATTCGGTTGATGCATGGACGGAGAAAGATTCTTATTGCTCGACTTCCTCGTATCCGTCTCGTCCGCGTCCGAGCGATTTAAATTAATATCTCGGCAGAAAGTTCAAAGAATACTGGCTGGCCAGGCGATCGGTTACAAAGTATCACAGCGAACGAAGACCGTGCACTTTAGTTGGTGATTTCTTTGATTTTAAGTTCAAAGTGAAATTCGGGCTTCGATCTGTCCCTATTTTCTGTCGACGAACCAGAAATCGTAGATTTCTGAAATCTGTAAGAACCTCCCGTACATTTCACCGACATTCAAACCAGTTCTCAGCACAGAAATTTCTAATCGAGGCAATTAAACTAACTTCCTACGCTACCGGAGTTATTTCGATTCGCGGAGAAGAATGCGATCGCGAGGGACAAATAAATAAAAATGGTGGTTGGCTAATTCGAAGCCGTGCGAACTTTTTAACTTGCGAAAATCACAAAACTTTATTACAGATTGCAACGAACCAACCAACTCGGAACAGAAGCTAGGAATAATAAAGAAATTGGCGTGGTATCGAGAAACGAATACGATTACGAATACGAACTACTTGGCGTGTAGCGATCTCGCTAAAACAATCTCGCTTTCGACTGTACACAGCGGATATTGAAAAATGATAGGGAAAAATAGGTAAAGTGAAAAATGAGATATATCCAAGATACTTGCCAACGTCTCGGCATTGATCCTTTCGAAAGAGGTTGCGATGCAACCGCCCATTGGCTAGCGATATCGGCAAGTTCGTCATCCCAGACCTGTCGAAATAAATATTCGGTTCGATGCGAATGATTAAGGGCGCTGGGCTGTATCGAAACTTCGCAAAATCGATACCGTTTCCCGCAGCTCGTATCGAAGGTCCTCATTTTGTCAACATTTTAACAAAAACTCCATGCGCCTGCCTGCGGAATTAACGTTAGAATTTACGTCTATCAAGACTCTTTGCTTCAACGAATACCTCGAACCTATTTACATATTAGGTTTATTAGGTTTATTAGAGTAGGAGCAACGATCGCGCGCGTTGAACATCGAACAGAGGAATTTCAACAAATAAGGCAACCGTACCAGTTCCAGCATAAATTTCGCAGGTCGTTGCGGTCCAGAATTTCCACGTAGTTCGAGCCTGTTGGCCACGGTGCGGTGTTGCGATTTGCGATAGACATTGTGACACTCGAGGATCGTTTCGATGTTCTTTTCGTGGATAGAGATTCGCGTTTCGGATTCAAACATTTTGCAAAGGTCGTCGCCATTGTCCGTATACGAAAACGAGAAATTTTCCAGTTGACAGAGTAACCCTCGGGTAAGGCTCGAAACTCTAAAGTCCTCGTCTCTATTTTCGCGTTCCGGGGTCGAACATTTAATACCGGCCACGTCAGACTACGATATAACGGGAAATGTAAAATTTGCCAGATCGTGGAATAATTCGATGCACGGGCAACGCTCGAAAATTGACGGAACAGAAATTGGAACGTGATACAAAATTGTTTGCGAATAAAAAGTTTGCCGTTTGTTCAATCCTACGAGTAAACTTCCGAATTATGTTTCCGCTGTACATATTGTATGCATACGACGAATAAGAGTGAGATTATTTTTGGTGTAATCACGGTGCGTTTCACTGCGTTTACCCGATTTTATATCGATGCTTGAATAGTAATTTAACTTTCGGTTGAAAAGTAGAGTTTCCTACCTTTATGTTTCGCTGTACATTAGAATCTTTGTTCCTTCATTATCGAACCAGTCGCTTTTGGGAATCAATGAAAGAAACGAAAAAGAATATCTTGAAATTTCAATGCATTTTTAGTTTAATTTTAAATTGAAAATATCTTTTGAAAAGGTGCGGTGGGACGTTTCAGTTTCGTGGGACATCTTAATAAAATTAATACGCATTATTTAACATTAGTGTATATTACATTAATTTTGTTTAAGGCAGGGTAATAAGTTGTTAATAATTTCGAAAGCAATTTGCTGTTTGCACCTTTACAAGCTTTTCATTTCGCGTAACAAATTGGCATAGCACTGCAATTTTCTAGGGCATAATTTTCGCGATATCGGTATTATACATATGTATAATACGATAGCACGAGCACTTGGCAACATTATAACTTTGTTAGAAGTTTCAGGTTTTCCAGAAATAGGTAATAACGCGTTTCGAATCGATTCCTTTATGTGTCAGTCGGGTAGAACGTATCGACGAATTTAGTGAAAAGGTATGCGTATGTATTTGAAGCGGTTCTTTAGGAAGAGCTTTTACATGGTACTTCATCGAATTCACTTTGATGCGCTCAAGTAGAAGTAGGCGCTTTTTGAAGTCCCTTCACGGAGTCGCGTGCTATACATATGTATATTTTTCAGCATCGAGCGAGAAATCCTCTCTTTCTCCCTCGATCGTAATTTCAAGCTTTTTCTTTCACTGCTAGCACAATTTGATTTTTTTCTTGTATAGTTGACTGCAACGCTTAATTACAAGTGCTCGTACGAGCTATGTTCGAGCCAAATGTCAAATTAAACGATTGAATTTTTCAAAATTTCTTTCAAAAGAAAACACTTCGGTTGTTACGAAGTTTCTCTACAATTTCAGCGTAACGTTTCATCCGATCTTCTTATTAAAGTTTTCCTCACCTACACTCCTACCTAAAATTGCACGAACTCGTACTTTTTGCTTTGGTCCATTAAATCTAACGATCTTTTGTTAAATATGTTTAATATATATTTTTTATTATTAGCACTAGAACCACTGGACAAGTCAAAATTACTAGTACCTAACCCAGATATTTGATTTCATAAATGTTGTTATTTATTAAAACAAATTCGAACAAATAGAGTCTTCTTATTTTTACTATATGTATACATATTTGTAGTGGTGCAAGCCAATTAATTTTAGTGTCTGCTAGTTAGTTTTAGCGTTAAATGTATTTTGATATTTTGATATTTACGAGCTTTGCAATTCTGCGAATACGAATCTAAGATGTTCCTAAGATAATCTCTGACATGCGAGTATCCAAGTGCTTCATGGAAGAAAGAAAAATCCTTCGAGGTCTCGAGATAATGTCCCTCCATATTGTTTCCTCCAAGGTTATGATATACGTCCTCAAATGCCACTCACCCTCTTTCTCCAGCTTCGCTTACTTTTTATTTCAAGTTACTGTCCTTGGCAAGCGCCCTAACTCGAGGCCCTTAGAAAATATATGTCCACCGTAATTGTTATTTCACTTTTCAAGCGAGCTTTTCATTTAAAAATTCAGAAACAATTTCTTATCTAAGAATTGAAACTGAAACGGTCTCAAGTAACGAAACGCTTTCAAGTATGCGTAGCACCGTGTCTGACCAGTATCTGCTATTACCACTTACATATTGTAAGCGAATAAGAGTGAATAAGAATCATGATGGATATGTTTAGAGATTGCATAGGGATCGGTATAATGATCCAACGATGTTATTTCCTAGTGAAAATTCCATCGATACCTGGATGCATTTTATTTGTTATTCGTCGTCTAGATACATCTTTTATCATAACTTGACGCGCTTCGATCGTGTTTTCGGTCCGCGTTTTTCGTTAATAACTCCTCAACAAAACCGCGGAGAGTCTCTACGTTGGATCTTGTGTGGAATTTCTAAAAAAATTGAGAGAAGAACGACTACATATCGAGAAAAAGATTAAAATTTCTTTAGCAGTTTTCATATACAATAATTATGAATCGGAAGCGTTAATGTATAATACTTGATCTCGGCAAAGTCCACTCGACTCGAGGCCGAATATTATTTGCACCAGCTGATCGTAAGTCGATGACGCCTGTCTCATCGATTGTTGTAAACGTCGAACAGAATCGGACGCACACGGAATTGTTTGTATCGAGTGTGGTATATTTGAAGCCGTCTGTGCCGAATCCCACGGGCTCCATATCGTTGTATGTATCCTGTTCCACGTGTCCAAACTTTTCGGTATAGGGTTTCACGAGTGCGAGGTTGTCGGTACACGGTCCCAGGATTCACACGATATGTCGGTATAAAGTCTCTTGGGTGTGCGAACGTCAGTGTCTGATCTGCGGAATCGACGATCGTCGATACCGTATTCCATCGGAACAAGAATCAGGCATACGTCGGAAGATGCTCGAAAATTTCAAGTTGGGTCGATGCAAAATTACGATACTTGGTGTACTCTGATGATTCAGAGTGGGTTCATCGCACCCAACAATCCGATAATTGCCAATAAATAAATTTTTCAATTGTTTTTAGAGTCGACGCGGCGCGATCTTGGATCGTCCCTGGACAGTTAATACGAATAAATACCATCGATGTCTACTTTTTCAATTTTCAAAATCAGAGTTAAGAGTCTGCCAATCGAGCACGAGGGCGGCTATTTTTCATTTGGCCGTGATAAAAATGAAAACTGGAGATCGAGGAAAGCGTAAAATTTCGGTTATTCATTCTTTTTAAAGTGTTCTTTTGTACGTGTACTTGCCGTCGTAGTTTTCATTTCGACGCAACCGCGGCGCGGGAACGAAGAAAGAGGGAACAGAGGCGAGATATGCTCAGCGAGGTTCACTCTGCCTTGGAAACTTTCTACCTCCCGCGTGTATTGAAACAGTAATGATATGGGAAGGAACCAGTGGGATAACGAAATGAAAACACGTGCTGAACATCCAAGAATCGTCCAACTTGCCAGAGTTGTCGGCCTCGTTTACGCGTTATAACGTTTCCGCCGAGGCGAGAGAACGATACGCCGGAAGAAACTTCCGGCGGCTCCGACGGCTCCGACGGTTCCGACGGCTTCGACGGCTCCGCCGGAAATAAAAATTAAACGGAGGATAATTGCCCACGTAAATACGCGAATTTACGATGAAAATCCTTGCGGCCCACAGTTTTTTTCACCAAGTTACCTCGCAAAATTGTTCGGGTGCGAGGTGGATGGGTGGTGGTGGTGGTGGTGGTGGGGGGGGGGGGGCGACCATTGTTGCTTTTCCATCCCCGGTGACTGCTACTATAAACGAGGATAGCTTCCAATAGTTTATAGCAAAGTTAATCGATTCCGCTGAAATTTCTTTCGAACATGTTCTAATAAATAAACATGCCCTATAAAAATTACGTTAGTCGTACTTGATTTTTTTAACAAACACATGGATGGCTTGGGTCCAACATTTCGGCGATTCCCGATGATTCGTATCAATAGAAGATTATGCAACTGCGAATCTGAACGAACGAATCTGCACAAAGTAGGTTAAAAATATGTTTAAAAAATCAATGAACAACAGTTTGAATGGGATTAAATATTACCGTCGCGTCGCGTCGGTAGAAGCATTAAAATGGTGTTTGAGAACTTGATTTGTTTTACGTTGCATACAGTGTAACGATTTAATTCACGGGGTAGGATTTAGGTGGCCGGTACGCAACGATTGCTACCATGTGTCGATACATTCCTGTTATTAGCGTTCGCGTATTAGGATACTAAAAGTATAACTGTGGTATGTACAGATGGAGGAGGAACACTCGGATGGAAGTTCCGCGCACTATATTATTCTGGGATTCCCAGATATCGGTTTACTACTAACAAGCGAACCTACTCTGAAGTCGGCTCTTTGTATCATGTACCGATACATATGTATACACGACTGTCCATGAATCCCAGTTTATGATAGTTTCGAGGCCGTTTTAGCAGGTTTCGAGGTTGGAATAGTTATTAGTAAAGTACGGATATTTGTGCAAATTACAGACAGTAATTTCTAAAATGAAAACGGTATGAAAGCCAAACTTTGCGCACTATTACTCTTAGAGATTTCATTATTTCATTGGTGTCGAAATGTCAACGTATTTTACAAAATTAATTGTTCTTGCCGTTCCAGAGTCGAGTTAAGGTTCGTCTCCTTTTTTTCTAGACGATATTTTGATCGTTAGAATTGAATAAGCAAAAAATGATATCACAGTTTACACTACACTCGTGCGATTTGCCGAGAGTTCAGATTGTTCAAACAAAAATTCTGAATGGATTTCTCCGAAATAAAGGTATTTATAGCGAAACCAATTCATCGTGTGTAGGCTCGATTATACAATTATACGAGACCGACCTTTCGAACGAATAATCTCATTCTCCAGTAATATTCTCCATCATTTCATTTTCACTCGAGCACGTCGCGCGTCGCGTCGCGTTTATTTTTGTTTTGTTTTTTTTTTTTTTAAGAAAAGTGTCAACTCACGTGGATCGATGGCTATTGTTTTATTCACACATGCACACATATGTATCAAGTACAGGTGCGTTTTACCATCTAATCGAATATAGGATTGTGTCGCAGGAAATCTCCGACATAATACATCTTCCTGTCAATTCTATGCTGAACGTCGTGATTAAATATACGAAGATTCGTATCGTAATATGCAGCATGTCTGATAAACAGATGTGGGAAGTACACGCAACATGGTCGATATACCGAGGATTAAAAATCTATAAAAAATCGGAATCACCTGACTGAAAAATAATTCTTACGGTTCTAAACTCCTATTTAAATGAAACATATGAAAATTCGTAATGTTGCCTGTTCATAATACTGCAAATTAACATAACGCATTTTTCATTTACCGTTAATGCTCGCATCATCGTGCTATTAATGACATACCAACCACGATTGCGTCATAAACATTGAGAAAATATAAAAATTCTATTCATTTTAACTATCTTGGAAAATTACACGAAAATACGTAACACCGTGTACAGGATCCAATGTAATTGATTACTTAATACACAATAGTCACTCAAATATGTATAGTTTATTTCTCGCAACTTTGGTCGTTAAGTTTTACAAATGATTTCTTCGTTAGAAATAGAACATCCGGCAGGAAATTCTGAATTATTTCGTTCTCGTAAGTATACATAAATGTACATACATGTATAACGTCTATCGTTTGTGGCTGCGTTGCTCTAAACACGCTAAAAAGAAAAAAAAAAAAGAAAGAACGGCAGTAACGTAGTTTTTTAATGAAATTGCTTCGATAAGAGGACTAATTACCGTTGCATGCATCGCGACTAACCGGTTGGCCAGGTGTACCGCTTTGTGGGCGCGAACTTGGGCGTCTTTGACTGCTTAATCGATGAAATTTTTCCAACGCGTTGTAATATCATTCTTGTAGGTATCGTTAATTACAAAACTTTATCGCCGATCCTTAAACGAATTAATTTCCTCCGCCCTGTTCATCAACTCCGAGAGGTGAAAGTTATTTATTGGTCCCTTATACAATAGATACATAAGAAGCGTGTTGCGCAAACGCTAACGCATTCGTTTATAATAAAATATTTCACAGTGGACAACTAGTCGCGCTAAGCCTGAGTTAGAATCGTTGGAATCCATTTTATGCACGATCGTTCGAATAATTAGCGAAATAAATTGATTATGTACACTGTATGTACAATTCGTTCCTAAAGAATTTTTGTAGAAACTTTTATATCGATACTAAATACATACAATATCTGTTTCAGTGATGCCGTACTAAAAGAGTCAAAGTAAATTGTCCGACTATTTCTACTCGTATACTACTCGTCGTCACGTTACAAAAAGAAGTCTAGTAAGAATGGCAATAAGTTTAATACGATACCTTTTTTAAATCACTTTTATAAGGGATAGTTGTGCAGCTTTCGTTATTTATTAAAGAAGAGAGAGAGTATATATATATATATATATATATATATATATATATATATATATATATGTATATTGTACACAATATAGGAGAGAGAACATATCGATGTGTCAAGGGAAATAAAAAGGTTCTTTGTCGGAAAAGAGCGAATTCCACGTACGGCTATCTAAGAGTCCCGGTTTATGAGATTCTGCGGTAGTAAAACGATATTAAACGGAAACTGCTGATCACGTTTAATTTGTAGCATCGAGGTTTTATGGGTTAACGGATGGTTTTTCTTGAATAAGATTAAAAACTGTACCACGGAAGAAACTGTAAAAATGCAGGAGTTGCATGTGTTCAGAGAATTTTTACAGAAAATCTTCTCGACCGAACAAATCCTCGGCAAAATCATAGACTCGACGGAAAATAGGTATTGAATAACTAACTGAGAATCGGATGAGAATAATGCGTTCAGCAAAAAGGGACAGGAAAGGTTCTTTACGGCACGATCAATCGATACCATGGTTACGTTGTAAGTCTGCGCTTTCCGTAGGGCGTAGGGTACCGACTTCCAATGCGAGTCACTGTATTTACTATTTACTATGCAGAGCCGAGAAGATTGCTCGAGAACTCGAGAATTTCGCTGGTTCTTCCTCCGCAGTTCGTTATTCGTCTCCAGGAAACTAGACACAGCGCGACCGGGAAAGTACATAGAAACATGAAGAGTGTGCGAGAACGGAGCAACAATGACCGAGAACTCTGGTTCTCGGCGAGGAAACCGATAAGAAATGAAATTGTTCGCCGTTGCTCTGTTTGACTTGTTCTCGATGTGTCCCCCCTCTTGATACAAGTTCGCTCCCTTTATCGGGCAACGTTAACGCATCCGGATTGTATAATCCATCGCCTCTCGACCATCTCTTCCTCGTTTCCTAAATAACTTATCGTATCGCGCTGCGCGTTGGCTCCTGAACCGATCTAAATTTAACCGTGCGCGCTCTACTCTACCGCAATGTTTCGCTACGGACTGTCCGGTAGATTTTCTTCCCAAGCCAATATCGTATTCATGTCCTTTATGTCGCGTGTGCTCCACGGCTCGAGCGGATCCGTGGGAGACGTCGGTGGCGAAACCGCCTTATTCCGCTCAATCGATTCTCTTCTCCTCTGTGCAGGCTCCTCCATTTCCTTTGGTGATACCCTGTGCACGCATTGCGTGGAACAAGAACCATTAAATCTACGCGCCGCGACAGTGCAACTCCGTGCTCGGTCGGCACTGGTTTGACCGCCGCGCCGTGCCGTGCCGCGCCGCGCCACACCGAGTTTCACATGAACATAAAAGTCCCGGAGAAAATAAACGAACCGACCAAGTACTCGATTTTGTTTAGAAAGCGGTATTATGTACACATATACCAGTATAATTTGTATAGTGGATTTTCCAAATTTTCAATACAGGTAGACAATACATAATTTTAAATTGTGCCACTATTCAATTGTGTTTTTAAATAGATATGCATTTCAAACAACGATACGTATGTAGGTTCGGTGCGTGTCGGGGAACGATTCGAGAGAGAGTGAGTCGTGGTGCCGCGGGTAAAAGATAGACTCTCGTGCGTCGCGGTGTCGTATTCCGAGTGCCTTCGTTCGGCGCGCGTTCGGCGGCATCGTTTGGTGTTTGTCGGCAGGAATAAAGAACTCGCGCGGACCCAGGCGGCCCGAACGTTGCGATGGCGAACAATGGAGACGAGCCGACGAGCTTGAGGAGCGTTCGGCATCGGGCAGTTCTCGTCGAGACGTGGAGAAGCGCGCTTCTAATATCTCTGTACCCATATCCCTTGTCTTTTCATTCTTTATAGCTAAATATATTCACTCTTTAAAATACCAAGGGGTTTTGTCATCCCGTAGTCCGTATGATCCTACACGTATGTGAAATATTTTGCACTATTCTTTACATACGATCGATGGAGATCGTTATTTTGACAATGATATGTGCGTATATGTAAAATGAACTACTTTTAAAAAAAACCGGTTTAACGATTACGATTGCTTGTGTATTTTCTTTGTTGCATATTTCTAAATTCCGAATAGATTCGACATTTTATTCGATTTAGATTGTATGCGTACAATAAAATTTTGTAAAATTCGATTGATTAAAAAAGACTTCAGGAACATTACAATCGATGTTTGCGAAACGCAACAAGAAAAAGGTTTCAATTTGCTTCCATATGATTGGTACAGTTATCGATTGCTTTTGGTATTTGAACTACTTCTCTGGTAACCAATATCACGTTTGTTATTTTCAATCGTATATATATTGAATGTTTACATACGGTATAGTGCCATGATCCAATTAACGCTGCAATTTCATTATTCTCCATTCATTTCAATAATTATTAATGACGAGTAATTTATTAAGTTGGGAAGATTGCCATTTACTAAACAAATATGTATGTATCTCGACAATAATCGTAACTAGAATGACGTCCATGGAAATCCCCTTGTTTAAAAGTTGGTTGTTCTTTTCTTTTTACAGAGAAACAGAATTTATAAGAAAATTCATTTATTAAACGAATATATGAACGTGTCTGTTTTATTAAAATACTTATAATTCGCCATTGACTAAGGCGTTGCTGTTGCCGTCAGAATGAAAATTGCGCGACGAATTAATGATGGAACATGCTCCGCGGAAGAGTCGGACGGAATTAAAATTCCTTCGAAATGAGAAATGTTTTGAAAAAGCATACCGTTTCGAGGAATGTGGCACAAGCGTCCTGCCGCGTCGCGCGTCGGATGAATTTGTTTTAGATAAGAAAGGAATTTATTTAGCGCAAGACGTATCGCGAGAATTGCAACTTGTTAGTTGCACCCTCGAACTATATGTCTACTCGAGAGTGTTTTAATAAATTTTTACCCAACACTCTCTCTCTCTCTCTCTCTCTCTCTCTCTCTCTCTCTCTCTCTCTCTCTTCCCCTGTACACATTCCGAACGTGGAAAACTTACACCGAAAGATCCTAATAGAATCACACTCGGCGATGCGATAAAAGAGAATTAATCATTTAAAAATTGCGTACCAGGCTAACAAGCGCATTCTATTAAAAATTTTCCAAAGGTCCTGTTCTTTTAACAATCAATCGCAGCGGAGAAACAATACCGCCGTTTAACCATGTTGAAAACAAATATTCCGCGAATGCAACATCGCAACATACACAGAGATACCGTTAAACATTGCAGCAGATAGATTATATTAATGGAACGAATCGTTGCGAATGCAATCGATAAAGGCGCACGGTCGCGGTCTCGTGGTACCGTGGAAACAATAATAAAAATTACTTAAACATTCGTACCTGTTTCGCGCCGTTTTCGGCCGGCGTTTTTGCGTTTTGCTCTTTGACGAATTGCACGTTCCGTTCTGTTTTATTTGGGGCTTAATTGATTCGACGAGCCCGTCACGACCTTCGATTCGAAGGTTCGTCGGTTTCTCTTCGGGATCGTTGAACAGCGACGGGTATCGAGAATTTCCATCCGCGGACGTGGAAGACGACGATGACAGATTACCGTCACCGTGCCGGGAATGTCTCCTTGTCGTGATAAATCTGTTGTTCGCTGATCTTATTCTGCGTAACCGCGCCTCCGTGCCGAGCAGATTGTCTCCTATTGTAAGACGATAAATTTCCGCAAATGCATTCGCCGTTCGAATCCTTTAACAGCTCTTTTTTCACATGGAAGATATGCTTCTCGAAAAACCGTGCATAAAAACTAATGGAAAATTTAACTGTAGGTACACTGTGTTCTGAAATAATCACAGTGGATCCAAAAAGTATCATATTTGAAGAGAAAATTTCTGATTCTTGAAAAACCGACAAATTTATTAAGCCGATAGTAATTTCGTAGAAAACAAAGGTACAGCAATAAACTTCGACCGATTTTAAAGCTTGAGGTACTCGTTTGAAACTTGAAATTTTCGTTACAAGCCCAAATGAAAAAGTTGAAAAATGCAACTATTTTTTCTGTAATTCCGACTTAACGGAATTTTTCCAAGAATTTTCATTACGCGTCATCCGGTAAACCAATCCTTCTAGATTGGCAGAAAATCTGAGATCCGTTTGTAAAAAAGTTATTCCTATTTGAAGTGTCAGCCATCGATTATGCGCCTGACCGTATGCAACGCGGATAAGCTAAAGTTTAAGCGCGTTATTCAATGTTACCGCAAAAGATTTATATAGTTACCGCCAAAATCATTGTCGCTCGATTCAGCGAAATATTGCTTTTTGTCTGGAGCAACCGGTTCCTCGACTGGCATTTTGATCATGGTAAATTGTTCCACGATCTGCAGATTTATTTTCGGGTCCACGGGGACGTCCACGCTCGCTAGAATGCGCCGCGCTATCTTCATCAGACTTTCATGATCGGACATATTTTCGGAGGCAATTACAAGATCCAATAACGGATCCTGAATCTCTTCGACGGTTGTATCTAGGACAAGCGCACAATTAAAACTACGTTAATACGAAGAATATATTAGCGAATGGAATATTCGATAGTACAGCGGAAGGTATACATATACATAATAATAGACACATATGTATAATAGAATTTTCTCTTTGACCCAATTGAAAAATACGCAAGTGCGATTCAAAAAGAAGTCTTGGATAAATATGTAGAAGTTTAACTATACTTTTGGTTAGAGACGAAAATTGTAATTTTTAAGTTCGCGATTATTCAGATTTTGAATTTTATGTATTTATGACTTGAGTAGTGGATGTGTCGTTTAAAATATGCTGCTTTCAACCTATTGAAATGATCGAGAGGTAAAAATGAACTTTCATTTCAACCTTGTCTCTTACGGGGTCGATATAAAATTTGAACTTAAAATAAAGTAACAACAACATTTTCAGGAGGATCGCGTAAGTAGATCCTCGAGGTACCATATTTTCGGGACACCCTTTGGAAATGCGGTACTCGTCTACAAAGAAGCCCTAGGAGCCCGATGCTTCGAATAACGATGCATTTGCCCGGCACGATAACCTTAATCCACGAACAGGCCCTACCAATAAGTCGCTCGTACGGAACGTATTTATGTGGCTTATCGGTTAATCGTTCAGCTGGTTATGATGCGAGAAACTTGCATAGTTGGTAGAATTCTACGAAATACTACATATATGTATACTCGCTTTCTGGAACACCGATCGCAGGCCGCCCATTATTGCAAATGACTGGAATATCCGAACGAAAGAAAAATCGAACGGTTAAGAAAAATTTGACAAATTAATAAGAAATAAAAGAATGTCTCTTCTCTTCGACGTTGTGCCTTCAAGAATAATTTACACGGTTACACGAAGTATCCGCACTTTGCGTTCCACGCGCACAGCTAATTACCTACATTGCATTTAATTCTAAGGCCCGTTACACAGTTGAACAGGGTATTCGTGCGCAGAGCAAATTGCCACATTGTACCTAAGCGTTCATAGTTGAGCGAATGGCCGGCCCGCGTACGATAGCTTCTCGTGACTGCATATTCTGAAACGAATGCAAGCCCTCGCAGAATAGCTGATTTCTGTATCCTGACAGCGAAGCGAATCGGGAAGTACATCTAAGAAAAATAGTCGCGTAAACTTGAAAAATCAAGTATGTAGATACATACGTAGAACTGAAAATATGTTTCTTAAAACGAAACTAATTTAATTGGCATTCGACAGTAATTAACTAGGAAGATGTGGGGAGGGTACGTTACGCGTGTCTCCTGTAAACGAAAATAAATAAACATAGGCAGTATTTTGTACATCGGTAGCAAGCTCGATTAAACTTTCCATAGTAAGATAGTAAGAGTTCTTTTTTGAAAAAAATATTTTACGAAGATGATTTCTACATACAATATATGTATACGAAGTCCTTCGAAACTCTCGAAACGATAAAATATTTCAAAAACAAAGCATTTTTCACCAAACTGTTCGAAACGACGTTTTAATCCTGTAAAAATCCTCTCGAACGATCGGCATCTTAACGTTTCACACCTTAAACAAATGGAATAAAGATAATGGCGTCGCTCGCTTCTTGTATGACTCGCGTTCGGCATCGGCATCATCCTACATAGCTAAATTGTCTAGTAGTATTATCTTACTACTTACGACTTACTACTTACATAAACATACAGAAACGTCGTGTCTAGTAAATTGTCCATTCGCAATTCTTGCCTCGAAGAATTCTCTATCTATTTCATTTTATTTATCTATTCGAATCTGCTAACAGCAAAACATTTGAATTCTCTGTTTCTAGTTATTGTTACTTACGACTAGAATTCTTCTGATTAATTTCCTGAATGTTCACAGGCTCGGGCGGTGTCTTGTTTAAATCGTTCGAATCGTTTCGTTGCTCGCTCTTAGCGGCAGCCGCCGGGTGGTCCTCTGCAGGCTTTACCGCTGGTTTTTCCTGTTTGTTCGATGTCGCGTTCGTTTGTCCGTTAACGGGAATCTCCGCGTTCGTATGTTTAACGTCGACGTTGGTAGACGGAATCTTCTCTGTAGCAGTGGTCAAGTCTATATCGTGGGCGAATGCCATCATATCCAAGGCGGTACTCAAAGCACCACCGAATCCTGCGGTCACCGCTGAAACTTGCGGCTGATCCACATTTGGACTGAGCAGAAAACAATTATTAGAATCATTCTACCTTCCGAATCCCCCTCTCAAAACTCTCATTTCGAAAATTAAAGTGCAGAGCGGAGGCCATCTAATGAGACTTCTAGAGTTATTCTAACGCTAACGTATAACGAGGTCGTTATATAGGAAGGGAAAAAATATGGAATTCTGTTATTTGTTCAATTTTGTTAGCGATTCTACGTATTAGCCAGCTGTTTCGCGTCGCGTCGCAAAAGAGATACCGACAAATACAAATGAAATACAAATGGATTCTTATCGGGATGACTAATAGTTTCCTAGAGACGTACTGCAACAGTTCACCGAATAGAGTAACAGTCTTTTGCAAAAATATTTCTTCGACTATTTCGTGTTAACGTCTCGTACGTTGGAGAACAGCGTCTTTTCCAAATTCCAAATTTCTATCGAGATCTCTGATTTTTCGTTCTACATATTATTATATTTCTATAATTTTATTTTTCGATAATTCTGTAACTTTCAATCGAGTTTTATGATCATCTCTGTAGAATCAATGTAGAAATCTGCTAATTACAAACAGGTGATAAATGAAATTTAATCTCTTTTCAAAGTGCAATCGTCCTTCGTTTTCTTTACGCTTCAACCGAAGGAAGTTTCCAGATCATTTGTAACTTTAATGTTTCTACAAGTGCAAGCGACAAGTCGACTAACAGTCGAACGGTCTGAATCATCTCTGCAAGGTCGCCGCAAGTCGATTGAAAATTTATGATGTACACGTTGTTATCGTGGACGCGTCGAACTCCAGATAAACACTAGAAACGGTGAAGCAAACATGAAACTGGTTACCTCTGTATCGCGTTATAAATACATATGTGTATACTGTATGTATAAAAAGGTGTCAGGTCCGAACGTACTCGTAACTAATTAAGGTTTTTCGGATGATGAATCATTCGGAAAGAGTAGCGTTACAGTACCTCAAAGTACAACAAAACCGCGACAAAAAATCGCAAATGAATTTTGAAAAACCCTCTTTGTAAAGGGTAATACATATGCGTTTGAAAATTTACAGTTCGATTTTTATGCTTCGAAAAAATTTTTCGCGTTTTATTTTTTTTCTTTTTTTTTTTTATTTAAATGATTTAACAAATCTAGCTGTTCTCAAGGTTGTCGTTTCGCAACCACAGACACGCAGCAGCGAACAGTATACATAGTTTAGGGTGCCTGGTATGGTACCTCGATGCGGCGATCGAAATGTCGGCTTATGGCAGGGTACGCGGCCGGCCGGTGATCCCGCTAATCCCTTTACCGAGGTCCGCTGTCAGCCATTACAATTATATACAATGTGTAACAGAAACAGAAGCTCAAACTCTAGAAGCTTATCCCACACGGTTGAAGGAAATTGTTACGCTATCGTTACGCCAAAAATACATATACATACTATAAACATTTCCATTAGCTCCTCGCCGAATTAAGGGGGCACGCACCACCATGTTCACCAGCAACATTAAAATTATTGATAAAAATTGAAAATTTTTCTATGCCCCCTCATAATGGAACCGTGTTCGTACAACAAAGCGATATACATACGTATTCCCTCCTCCTCGTCCTCCCCCCACTCCGCCCCACCCCCACCGCCCGACGCGACACATCGTTTTATAGATACATATGTATGTATATCGGTGGTAACCGATCAAACGATTATTCTAATGGTACTTAATTCGTAGAGGCGCGTTACCCACCTGACTCTAACAGGCGTGGAAAAGGATGCTCGTCCCCACATTATTCGTCGCAATTCTTCGCCGGTCATGCCACGTTTCCGCAATTCAGTTATTGTAACTTTGCCGACGCGCTTTAAAATTAAAAATGACGTAAATTTACAAAACGGCAAACGGAACTGCCACTAAAAGTATAATCAACGCGGTACATAACAGAATAAACTCTATCATCTTTTAGTGAATTTTCGAGACGATTTATCGATTGAAATATTTCGAAATGAATTCGAGTAATTTGGATAATTAATTGGACGAGTGGACGAATGAAATTACCTTCCAATTTGCCACAGCGCCCTTCCGTTGTTTTGCTTTAGTCTTTGATTTACATTTAATAACCAGAACGCCGCGTTGCTCGGAGGCAGGATTGTTCGGGTCGTCTCCAGGTCCTAATTTGATACTGTACTCTTGTAAATAGTTCTGAGCGTCTTTCTGTGATACTGCTCGCTCCAGAGAGACAACAATTTTCGCCCACTGCAAGCAAGCGCAGTCGAGCACTTTAACGCGGAGTGGAGCATTAGTTACTTTACGCAACAACTGAAAGTTCTACGACAAGATGAAACACTTTTTATCTCGGCTAATCAAATTCCGGACAAAGATTATCCCCATTAATAAAGATAATTGCGGATTATCGTGTTAATTAGCTCGCGTGGCTGTAATAAATCTTGGAGCTCGATTACACCGTTTTCGATGACTCTATGCATTTTATACTATATTGTTAAGTATAAAAATAGCTTTTATCGTTCGCATTTCCCGAAAAATTCAATACACACCCATGTAAATACCTATCGGATCAACTTTTCACCTATGTATTTATAAGTAGTAACGATTCGTTCCCTTTCTTAATAATCCGATGAAAAATTAGATACCGAGAAGACCGAACAATTTCTCCATTCGATGGTATACAATACAATATTAGAAAGCATCTATCAACTTGTTAAGAGACATCGGCGTGAAAGTGTCGTTGGTGTGTTTTATTAATGTTCCGTTGCCGTTATTAATTTTAACTTGTCAAATTAGATGGTTGTACGTTGAATCGTTTGCTGGATACATGCTACTAGTTTTATTAGACCAGCAATCTATGCAGACAATAACGCCTACTTATTTGGAAGGTAGTTGTTCCCAGTGTAACTACGTTACGGTAGTCACTCGTTAAGTCATACGATGGTCGAGTACGATCCACTATTTTTGAACGACTATATTTCCATGACAAAATGGTAAATATTGTTGCATTTAATATTCCATTATAAACGTCGAACAATGCAAACCAGGTCACGGGAGAATTACGAGTCGAAGAACTGGTTCCGATAAGATAACAACCATTTTTATTGCAGACTCTGGTCTCGTCACTGGTAATGAATGAAAAAATGTCAAGAGCGAACGAGATAGAGTACTATCGAAGGACAACATCGAACGAGTCCCGACAGTTCGGAACGATGACGAACAAAACGAAAATACCTGAAACACTTACGGAAAATACGGCGCGGCGCGACGCGGGGATGTAATATAATTGAAAAGACAAAAGACAAATAACGATCGAAAAATCAAAAAACGTATAAAATATACAAATCGACATTATAAAATTGATTTGTTCGTAGCATCCATAACTTAGTTACCATTACGTTTACAAATGGACACTGGACAAATACAATAATTACCTGTTTCACCCACTCTTTTTCGCTTTGTTCGATCACGTGCGCGTAAGTGTTGCCCATCATGGCGATCAGCATGTTCAGCAGCAATATAGGCACCAGCACCATGAATATAGCGAACACCGTCTTCGCCAAGTTAGGATAGGTCGTGTAGCTGAGGTCCGGATACTGGTAAACAACAGAGAACAACGAGAGATCGCGTCGCGTCGCCGTGATTTTCGATCTACACAATCTAGAAATAAACTGCGCGCCGGATGCAACGGACCGACAAATATAATCGTGTCGCAAATAAGCGTGACAAGCGTCGGCATCAACGGATGGATTTCCAGCTGGAAATATGCATTCCAGTCGCATTCCACTTTTTAATTGCGCGCGTTTGAGCGAATTGTTATACGGCCGGTGCGGTGAAGCCGAGCAATGATTTTTACAGCATGCCGAAGGTTTTTATGAAACTGCTGCACGCAACGCACACGCGCGCACACCGCGCAGTTACGCGAACGTTGTACTAAATCTTTAATTTCGTTGCCGTCGAATAAAATGAAAGGTGGGAGAAACAAACGAAAAAGAAATTTCTAATATAGTTTCCCGCCGAACGGAGACGCACGGATCCGCGATTGGAATTAAAGAATTCATGCGTATCCGGACCACGATTCGATACCGAGCCCGAGGAACAGTGATTTGTCGGACACTCGTTTACACTTACCGTTAACGGTAGTTTTATTTAACAATTATAATTCGGTTGCAAAACTGTCGCGAATTTGTCGTCTGTACGATATTTACTAGCGCGACAAGAACGACCACGGCGACGGGACGCGGCGACTCGTCGAACTCTCTAGCCGACGCGTTCGCGTCAACGCGTGTCGAGTTATTTCATCTTTTAACCCCTGCGTGTGAACTGTTGGAGTTCTCCGTGGGTGTAACCTGGGTGGTTCGATGTTCGAAATCGCACTCTTCAATTTCTTCCCTTCCAATCATTTATTTTCTCCCTTTGATGCTTTAATCATCGTTTCGCGTTTCGACGATTCTATTAAAATAGGGATTTCGGTGCGGATTTCAGAATTTTTTGTTAGAGAACCTCCTAGAACGGTTGCCCGCGGAAGGTGGGCAATTCGTGACAATGTATCGCAACACCATCTAATAAACAATTTAAAAAATCCAATAAATGCAAAATTTCAACACGTTCCACATCTTTTTATGTGGAATCTATGAGCAATTCACAAAAACTTCCCCCTATTGGATAACCTTCCTCTAGTTCTATTTTTTAAACGTCTTTTAATTTATCGATCCTTAATATATTATCTACCGGCGATTACTTCATAATTTTTTAATCAGAAAGATACTTTTTAAGCTTCCTTCTGGTACAGCACAATTATTGAAAATCCTGTCAATAGATTCCGGCAGATAAAGTGTTGATAATATCTGCGTTGTTAGACTAAACGATAACGCTTTAATTCCATAAATTAAGAAACGCTCTTTCGCAATACAATAACAACCAGACGTTTTAAGTATGTATCGCGACGCGCACAGGCCGCTACGGTATAGTAGTTTGGCACAGAAACTCGTCGTATCCACTGAAAGAGGTATATACGTATGTATGTATATTGTTTGCAGTACGAAGGACATTCGGTTTTTCCGAATCTACCGGAAGAGAACGATCGATCGGGCAACGCGCCTCCCAGAACCGGCGTGCACCACGGCATTCGTTGGCCTACTCTGCTCTCGGTTTTCGAACCTCTACAAATTAAAAAAGCAACCTTCAAAGGGACCACACCGTCAATCAACTATATACATACGTGTATTCTTTTCGACATTTCAGGTTGAGTTAACGCTAGGTTTACAGTACACCGAGAGTGACTATTTTATAAAAATAACAATAATCTAACTATTCATAATTTTTACTCATTTTTAATAATATGTATAAATACAAATAGAAAGAAAGAAATGTTGATGTGCGGAAGTAGCAAAAGTGAATAATAATGGAATATTAAAGCAAATTTGAACGTTGAAAATTCATGCGCGCAGGTAGGTACAGGTGAACGCAGGCAAACAGACAAGCAGGCAAGCATGCTAGATAGAAATAACCGGGGCGGACGAGAACAAAACGTTGATTTATTGCGAGCTTACGTTATAATCGCCGAGGGTTATCTGAAACAGTGCCATCCAGGTGGAGTGATACGAGTTATAGAGCGACGATTTCACGCCCGGAAAGCCTTTGTACAAAAAGTAGAAGGACTGGCAAAACCCGAACAGCACCACCATGTATATTATCCCGAAGGTCAACATATCCCCGGTTATCATGCTGTAGACCATAGTTATGAATGGACCGGTCAGCCGGATAGCGCTGCGAAAACAATCCTATGATACAATGCTCGTTCGATAATCGCTAATCACGCGTTAAATCGCGTCAATGATTCGACACCTCCGCTGTACGCTTCTGTGCAGTTGTCTCGATGCATTAGCAAGGCAATTATTAGTCGCAGATAACGGTATTTTCAAAAATACATCAAGAAAAAAATATCATTGTTCCGCTGCTATTGTTGAAATTTTTGCGGTTTCGAATTGGGCAAAGTTAAATAAACTATTTTAAAAGATAATACTATCGAGTCGCAATATAAATAAATTTAGCGATACATTCGATATTCGTTTAATTAAGAATAGTCGTTTTATCGTAACATCTGTATTAATTGGAAGCGAGTTTCTCATTGGAAGGGTTTAAAAGTGCCTACAACAAATGTTGCTGGCATTGATATTTCAAATAATATGGCGGTCGATTCGCTGCGGTATTGTCGCAGAAAATAATAAAATAATATGCGGTATTCGAATCGACGAGATATCTAGGATATTCATATTTGACTATATCTACAGAATTATACAGAAGCACAGTTATCGTTTTCTTTCGCCGTGCATTGAATTTTACATTGTAGCCATTATGGTATAATATGTCAGGGATTTGCTCGTCCTCTCTTTCTCGGAATAGAAAAAAGGACCGTGGCCTCTGTGAACCCGCAATTCGTTGCTATCGGCGGACGCGAAATCAACAACTTCGTCTTTTCGCGCGCTCCTCTTCGCGTCGTTCTCCCCGTGGCCGTCTACAAACTTTCTTCTGGAAGCTTCGCGAAGCTCGCAGCTCCGCGTTTTGTCTTTTTTTCCCCTCGATTTTGTACATGCTACAACATAGATTTTTGATTTTTGACAGCGCGTAACTCGGCGAAACGTCACTGTGACGGTGAGATATCGATCAAGTAGCGTATTTCCTTCAATGTTATCTATCCGTATGTCCTGTAACAGATATCAGCCCCTCCTGTTTACTGTCAATCGGACGGCGTATTATCGACACGTTTAGCAACGGTTTGCATACAGTAGACCAATAATCCACAATCACCGGTAAATTTCGCAATTTACTGCATCGCATCGCATCGTATCGGTGCGACGATATCGATCTCTCTACACTTTGTTGATTCTTCCAAATGTTCTATGCTCATCCGTAAAGTTTAAATCATCCAAGCTTATAAGTTACACGGTTATTAAATTCAGTTGTTCAATCTCTCCTCCTTTATCTGGTTCAAGTCATCCATCCACATGTTCAATTTTAATGTGTTCAGTTCAAATGATCTATCCAAGTGTTCAATTCTTATTTGTGTCGCACGACCATATTTTGAACATGGAAGGCTGTTGTAGTATAATGTATTGTATATTGCAAGATCAAGATTGCACGACTTGTCAGGCAGTATATTCGCCTAATTGTTTTACGGTAATTGGATAATGACATTAGTCGGTTTTTATTGGTAGAAATCGATACTCGACGTAGCAATCTTACAAATGGAACAATTTACATTCGTTTCACATGTATTCTGGATTTAGATGCCATCGATCGTTGCATATAAAAGGAAAAATCTTCACGCGATCGCTAATACTACTGTACCATCGTTATTCTATGTATTGTATGTAGAGGGAAGATTCTACGTTAGATGTGAAATACCTTATGTATGCGATAAACTTCCACCTGAATTACCAAACACTGGTTTATTATAATTATAATTATATTCTTTCTCGTTCGGAATTAGGGCATAGGAATTCTGTAGTAATATGTATCAACCAAATTTAACATAAATTAAATCAATGTTTTCCATAGATTATTACGAATCAACTATTCCCAATTTTGTGTACAATTTCAAGACCACCAGAACTATTGTATTATACAATATTTAGACTTATGGGGCAATAAAGCTGCACTTACCATGACACTATAATAAATAAACTAACCAAGTAGTGTAATTGCTCTGGCTGACATCTCGCCAGTTTAATGAAAAATCATTCGACTAGCCAAAGCAGAAGGTCCGCCGTATAACGTATGTATGCGCATTCGATTAACATGAACATAAAGGCACCGCGGACGATCGATTCAATTTTGTATTAATACCGATATACGTGAAGTTTTAATTAATTCCCGATTTAATTGTATTTGACAGGCTGTAAATTGAGCGATATTGCCATATGTCCAAATCGCTGAATAGCGATCACATTTAGGATCTACGTCCCTTGGAACAAGCCCCCCCCCCCCAGAAACGGTATAGATTTACCAATTACTGAACGAAGTTGATGCCAAACCAGATACAGTATACAAATCTGAATTAGCTTCTCGAATGGTAGACATTCGGCTCATACCTGACTATTCGGCTACCTCTAAAGATTATACATATCTCGTTAGGCTTGCGAATCTAAACTATGCAGGGTAGCATCTCGAAGACGGATGAACCACAATTACGCTCGCCTCGTGCATCTTCAATTTGGAATCGCACGAATGATATTTTTATTGGATACCGAATGCGTGAACGTAACGAACATCGTCGGAGCACCAATACCGGGAATACTATGTATAGAATCGTTTAAACCTATTGTTAAATGCATTATCCATGTCCTCCACAAAAAAATCATACCGTAAACATGGGACAATTGAAAAAACAATTCGACATAGTAATAATTGAACAATTCTAAGATATGGAAATCACATAAAAATGAATTTTTTCGTTTAATCAATTCAATGAGTTAAAAATTTCAATTATTATTTTATCTACCCGTTGTTGTCTTAAATGCATAATATCCACAGACCAGTGATAATTAATTGTTTCGCAAATATACGCATATACAGATAAATCGAATCGTAGATGTTGCGCAGAATCGAGCGTTTAAAAACGGCGGGTATCGATCTTCGATTAGATTTTGCGAGAAATTAATTTCAGCCGTAACGATGGCTTATTGCCAAGTCAACGGCAGCGGTTATGGCGAACAAGAAATCTGGTACCGAGTGTTCGAAAGCCTTTGAGAAATTACGGCCCTATACGCGTACTTGAGCGAGAAGCAGCAGACAAAAGGGTGTCTTGATGGACAGTAATTACCCGAAGGAATGTAAACGCTTTTGCGTTATATTACCACGCTAAAGAAAATACATTTTCGACGCCGCGCCGTACGCTCAGGATAATATGTACCGCGATTCCTTTGAACCCTGCGTGATAATAGCATTCAGAGTATGTACCTATGTATGTATGTATATACATATATTCTATGTTCTACGATCAATACGTAGATTTTTCGGTGTTAACAACGCAACTTATATTTTCAATGTCGATTTACGTTGAGATTTACATTATTTCGCAGTGCACTGTAAAGGAAGCATTACATTACAACGCGCTTGGTTGTTGAACAGGCAACAATTGCTTGACAAACTTCACACACCGAATGCAAATACTATTTGCAACGTCCGCTCAAAAAGAATTTAATCAATTTGAAATTTTGTTCGTGATATATTGAGACGGTAATTAACGAATTCTATTATAATAAATTGTATAAATATAAATTCTATTATAATAAACATATATAATAAATTGATCAATTAAATCGAATTCTAATTGTATAATAAATTGATTAAAGACCGATTAAAATGAATGAAACCTCATAATGAAACGTAATGAACTTTGATTAATTTTTTTTTAGAGGATCTTGAGCCAGGAACTTTAAATTTCATACGAAGGGAGCGGCGGCCTCGAATTTTGGGTGTTCCATTTAAAAAGAATTCTGATTACTAATTGGAATGGCTGAAACGCGCAATAAACGCGTAAAATTATCAGAACTCCTGCCGTATCCATACCGTGTTTGTTCAAGCAAATGTGTTTACAGTTCAATTCGCTACGGAGTCTTGTTAGAAACGGAAATTACAGTTGATATGGTAATTAACGAAAAAGCTTGTGCGCATATTCGAGTAGTTGAAACGCCGCGCCGGCGCGGCTGGTTTTATCATTTCCTCCTTATTCAATTTTGAATGGCAATAAAACTGGTGGCAGCTGTGAAAGGGGGATATAATCTTCCAAAGTAACTGTCTAAATAATAAATTATGAAATGAAGGAGTTGAGAAACGCGAATTCATTCTAGCCAAGAGATGAAGAAAATTCAGGCAATACCGGCAACACGTTGCGTCCTCTTTCAGCTCTCCAAAACAAAATATGTTTCTCAAAGCGACGTTAAGGGGCCAAGTGAAAGAGCAGTTGGTCACGTTACCTTAAAAATTGTGGAAACGGTTGGAGGAGAAGTCGTCGGCCGGTCGCAGAAACGACGAAGAGAGGAATGAACTGAAAGTTCTGCGGTAATACCTGCAGAAAAGTGGCTGCGAAAAGGACGCGGCCGTCGCCGCCACCGCCGCCGACGAGAAAAACGATTGCCAAGAGAGGCGTACATGATAATGCGAAATAGCCGGCATTATCTCGACGTAAATCATATAAAAAGAGGTTTGAAATCTGAAGGTTCCATCTTCTCTCCCTGATTATAAATGTCTTTCTCCTTGTTGCTCCGTTCGCCGCCGAATTTCGAACATTCCGCGCAAAATTATAGGATAGGTAGGCAATTTCTACCTCGTCGTTCATTAACATAAACAATGTAGATCAC
Organism: Lasioglossum leucozonium; assembly: GCA_028454225.1. NCBI lineage: Eukaryota > Metazoa > Arthropoda > Insecta > Hymenoptera > Halictidae > Lasioglossum > Lasioglossum leucozonium. The sequence goes on from CM052219.1 coordinate 20,187,421, forward strand.
TTGGCCCGGGAGAACAACAACATTGGACGCGACGAGAACCTCTTCGATGCACGCAACCTCTTTCGACCCTACTTTGCTATTTTGCTCGTTCGTAATCATAGTTTTCTAGGCGATTTCAAGAGAAATTCAACGACTTACTGCACCATCGAAGCTTGATCGTTTCTTTCGTTTCTTCAAAGTAATTTGAAGCAGTTTTTCCACAATATAAATTAAATGGGATCAGAGATCGTTTGATAACGTTTGCCGATGAAATGGTTCCACTCTCCATTTTTATCGGTTTTAACGCTTATTATTATACGCTTGATATTACTACTTCTATAGCGTACAAGTATAGAGATAGATATTATTATATTCCACAAATTCTATCGAAGCCGAAACTCTTCAACGCGAGAACATTTTTTTAAAAGAATTTCGCGGTCCATGTTTTAAATAGAACCTATTAAAAAGTTTCATAATTCATTCGATCCCTGGTCCGTAGAATTTTATTATTGTTACGCCTACATGCTATGTTTCAAGAATAAGTGCTCAAGTTTTGCTAATTTATGCTCCATGCGTTAAACATAAATCGTTATAATCGTTATTTTTGCATAAATTTAAAAATATTTCACTTACATTTTATTCGATTCTTATTCCTTTCCGACATCTTTGCCCGTAAACTCTAAAAGGGTATAATTGCGAAATATTTCTTACCCGGCAAAGAACATGAGAAGAAACCATGAACCAGGTACGGCAACTACGAGTATGGCATCTTCTAAATCTCTGTTGCCAGCAAGACGATACGGAATGCACGCGAGTATGAGCAGATTGCTGACAACAAATATGAGCTTGGCTGGTTCGTGACTCTGAAAAATAGATATTTAAAGATATCAGAATACATAGTATATTCTTCTGAGATTTACGGTCAATCGAAATTAAATCGATTAAATTTTCTTTTGTTAGAAAATCAATTAAACGAAATTAACCAATGTTCGGCAGTGCATACGAACATTACATATTATAGGTAGGTATGCTTATTGTATAATACGTATGTACACCGTTTGAATCGTTGACCGAGTACGAGTAACAAGGAATTATGTATTGTATTATAATATGTATATTTCCGCTGTTTTGAAAGCATTCACCGTGATTTATGAATTATTCTACCGTCACTGGCTAATTAATTCCCGAGTAATAATACATCTGAATAAAAACAATGCAAACGGTACCATCGAGAATCTTACGGTTATTCCGCGCGAATCGGTTAAAAATTACGATTACCTCCATTCCTTTAATCAAATTTTTAATAATGGACTGACTACCTTTTGGAATAATTCAAAACGAATTTAAATTGATTCCCAGAAGCTAGAAAACTCGCTGAATCATCGCTGCCCAAATTTATTTCTAAATTAACTCCAGGAATTCAGATAACTTCGGTATTGCTGCAACGAGCCCTTGGTTAATACAATGTATTAACTCCAAGAAATTAGATAGCCTTAACGAGAGGCCCTGGTGCCTCGATGAGTCCCTTGTTCCGACACTTATCCTCCGGAAAGATCGAAAGGTTATCACGGGAAGGTTTCCGCGCGTAACAAGTATTTCAAACAAACAATCTTATCTACTATAATATCTATATCGTTTCCATTGTACAATATTAATATCTGAATTAATCGAAAAATGCTGGGACGGCTAAAACTGATTAAGCAAAGAATTACTCTGACGAATATGCGTATCGATCAATTATTAGATGTCATTCTGGTAAATAAGCCGCACGCGATGGAAAACTTTCCAGCTCGTAAAACAGACGATGCGAATGAATTAAATTAATGAATACAAATCGTGTCAACGGATAAGGAAAATAATAATTCTGACAGGTGGTCCATCAAAGTACCATGAGTAATCAAACTATTAGAGTCACAATATGGAATATATGTTTATTTCCAACGTGACAGATAATATTACAATGTTGTAATAGAATTGGCAATAGAATATGTATACATATTCGGTTTAGCGAGGGTTGCATTGAAATTAATTGATTGATTCAATGTAAATACGTAAAGTGCATGTAGCCCTAATAATTTGTCCACCCTCCTCTGTGTATTCTGCACGATATAAGTACGAAAGTCGGTAACTTGGCGATCCAAAGACAACGGGCAAAAAATACATATTTGTATTTCATCTGGTTTCGCGATCGATCGAAATAAAGGGCAGCGAATGTACATACATACTTTCAACTCTTAATGATCGGCGTACGTTGGCTCATTAAGAACACGTTATTTTCATGCTAGAACACCCGGGCACGCACCTCCGTTTCTACTCGCGATCGTTTCCTGCAGTTCACCGCGGTTAATAGTTTGCTCAACATCTTGCGCTACGATTAGAAATTGGACTCCGTTGGACGTGGTCGGAGATCGAGTGCAGTGAGCCACGAAACAGCGCAGCGGCGCGGCGCGGCGCGGCGCGGCGTGTTTCGCGATCGCAACTTTCACGAATAGGTCCGCGAATAACGCGGAAAGCGGACGCGTCCGCGGGGTTGGAAACAGGATCCCGGGGCATACCAACTGTTTCAGGAACGATAGCAGGCCGATGTTGATGACTTCACCGCCTAGCTGCACCAGAATATAGCTCAGCACGCCTGCGATCGTGATGCACTCCGATATTGTACGAACAGCTTCCGTTATTTCTTCCGGCCATTTCAGGACAATGGTGGCCGCATTGTTGGGCCTCAGGTACACCGCCAGCGACAATGAAACCAGGTGAAACACCAAGATGATCAGTCTCTTCAGGAACTGCAACTTTTACGGGAGAAAAAGTAGCGTTAGCGCTAGAACTACCGAGCACTATACAGGCTGTCCCAAAAATGCGCTTCCTCGAATTGAAACGGCTGATTCCCGAAATCATTCGATGTAACTTTTTCCTTTGCCAAAATGTTCTCCGCGGTTTTGAATTCCGGCTCGGCAAGCTTAACAAAGCCCCGGAGAGCATTTTCGCTAGGGAAAAAGTTACTTCGAATCACCTCAGGAATCACCGCTTGCATACAACTACAACATTTTTCGGATAGCCTGTATGTATAAATCGCTTGTTTTTATTGGCTTTCAATTGCCTTCGCACCACTCTTACAACTTGATAATTTACGATTAGACTGTGGATCTTTATGCAAATCCTAATTTTCATGGGTTATTTTATTGTATAATTTACAATAAACCACAATGGTATTGAAACTGCAATTTATACATACTGTATATTACTGAATTGTAATATTCTATATGTATGTATAAATTGCATGACCCGAGAGACTTTTGCTTTCCGTTTTAATCTCCGTCTCTTTCTTTCCGCGAGGATCAAGTCTTATTTCTGCATGTCAAAACGGTTGCTATTGTGCTACACGCTTTCGTATGTATGTACCTACGTAACTATCTCCACTGACCTACAACCTCCGGACATGTCTCGTAACAGTAATTCTTCGGTAAATCCGATTGCACTTGCGAGAGAAAACCTTTCACGAATTTTGATTATCACGCTGTTCCTTATAAACGAAAATCCCACAAGAATTTCAGTTGAGGCGACCATAATTACGGGACCGTAATTTTCACCAAATTATTAGATCCCTCATAGTTTGCGAGCTTTTCGAATATTAATCTATTATTTTGCGATGCTGAAGAGAATTAATAATATTATTCTGCCATGTTGGAGAATATGCTTATGCCACTTGAACAAATTAATTCATCCAGCCCTTGGCAATTAATAATTTTTGAAAATGGAGCCAACTACTGAATTTTACCAATAAAATAAACGAGTAAACGACTCGAAGAAACGCTGCTATTTAGTAATTACTATAGCATGCAATTAAATCTCCGGTCAGTGTCTCAAACATACCTAGTTTAATTTTAGTTTAATGCCAACTTCCCTGGTAATTGTACCAAGTCTTCCACTTGCGTGAAAATCTACGAACAAGAATAATGGATAGACCTACCATTGTAATAATTGATTATGGAAAATATTAATCAGAATTTTAGGCCGTTCGAAAGACGGCCTAAACTTTAACATCTCCCTTCGAAGCACCAACTTTCAGGTGATTAGGAAGTCCGGGTTAGACCGTAAAACTTTTGAGTCATAATTAAATATGAAATGGACATTTGGACGCGATAAGATACTTGGTTCGTCACGATAAAATCGCGAAACTCTCATAACAGAGTTACATTATAACTTGCAATGAATCGATTGGAGAATTAATATTATTTACAGTAACATAACAATACATGCATATAATATCGAGGACAGCGTTATCATCTATTTGGAAAATCTGCGAACCTTCGGCAAATTTAATAATAAAATGCATAAAAACGAACGAAACAAATAAAATCGTGTACGATCGATCGATCATCGCGCGACGTGCCCGAATATCTTCGCGAAAAAGTATCCGAAAAAAATATTTTTCGTATACATATGTATCGGACTCTGCGCTACATTCAATTGTTTTAATGATGCGGTACCATCAAATCGATATCGTGATTACTTACACGAAAACCGAACTAATCCCAGTGTTCGATATCACACGGTAATTGGTCATTTGACGCTTATATGCGGTTTCAACGTAGCGATGATTAATATTATGAATGGTATATGTTACGGATACTAGTCTGTCATATTGTACCCAGTTTACTAGCGTTATTACACGTGTACATTTCGACGAAAATTGTTTATAAACAGAAAAACAGTGCAAAACGGTATTTAAAAGCATGTTTCACTAAACTTTCTCCCCAAGTATCATTCAACAACTAAAATAGAAAAATACCCATAAGATGATCAAGCATGATCGTTTACGTTTTATTTCCCAAGTATGTACTATTTGTAAACTAAATTACTCGCAACATCAAAAGTGTTTAATTAAAGTGTTCATTGAGAAACAAGTTTATTATATCACTATTTTTCTATTTTAATGTGCTTAAAATACTTAAAACGCCGCGTATTATCCTGTCGTTTTCATTGATTTTCATAAAAAACTACTGGACTGCTGGATACGCTGCCACGCTCAACGACTCGACGCGAGCACGCGCTCCATCGAGGGCCGTCGTTCTGAGATCATTCGTAGATTATTTATCAATACACGGTCGTCCGCATCACTGTGAAACGAACCCAAAATAAATTGCACGTTTATCCAACGTCACTGGGGATCTCTGCCATCGCCATTCGAACGCTCGAGTGTATGTATGTAGTTCGCGATGACAATCGCCGGCAGTCACTCCGCGTCCACTCGACGTCACGCAATAATCATCGGAATAATTTGAAATGCACGCGCACCGATTTTTCGTCCGCGCTTCTTATTCATTGGTTGCGCACTCGCGAACCAGGGCGACTGACATCTGCCACTTCGCGTTTCACGCGCACATCACGATTCGGCCCGTGCAATAAAAACATCGCGGTGACCGGCGCGGCGCAGCGTTTACCAAAATAAACGATTAGACACGCGTATTTACGAGCTGTTTGATTTCTATGCTTCCGTAATGGTGAACTCGCTGTAGAAAAACAAATGCACGAAGAATAGAAAAAAAATAACAAAAAGAAATTAGCTGAAACCAAAGACATAATAATAAAAAATTATGAAACAATCCATGGTAGACAATTTGCTAAAATACCTGCTGCAATCTTTCGAAAGCCAATTCGCCGATTCGGAAATATAGCCTACCAACGCGTATTGTATTTGAAAAAATGGAACGTAGTTGGATGAAATGAGATCAAGGCTGCACGACTGTGGCTGAACACGCCGGGATCGAGACGCATTTTTCAACTAGAGATCTTCGCATAAAACCTTCAAAAGATTGCGAAAGAGGCTTTAACCTTTTCGCAACGATGGCTATACAAAAAGTGACTGCTGCAACCTGAAAATTTAATTTTCCCATTAAAAGATTTCATTTTGAGTACATAGTACGTTTCGTCTTTGAACAAAACCTCTTTTATCGCGACGCGGCGTATGCATTCGTTATACCTATGTACTACGGACTACGGAAAAAATACACAACATCGGCCGTGGCCGCAAGTTACTACATATTATCCCATTTCGTCGTTTCGCTTTTGCGAAATTGATAGCTAAAAAAAGAAATAGAAAACAAATTATTTATGTACATATATATATATATATATATATATATATATATATGTATATTGTATAGTATAAGTTAGACCGCGTGGTTTCGGGATGGTACATATGTATTAGCTTTCTGTGATCTTGCGTGTCCGTCGAGCGCGGATTTTTTTATCAGAGAATATTTTCCGCCGCGTAGCGCACAAACTATAAATTCAAATTTAAATAGAGTTAGACCTCCACTAACCGACTTAATTAGAAGATGAACAGGCCGAGTAAATTGAATGTCAGCAGACAATAGAAACGTACGGAAGAATTATGAAATGCATATACTGTGTACACAATAGGCTCTTTGTATTAAAAGACAGTAGATTCTTTTGCACGATGTTATATGTTCAGAGTGACAGAAACATTTGTTTCAAACCGTTGTACAAGACTCCATTACGGCTTTTTTAAATACATGTAAAAATCTAAAAGATGAATAAACTGTGGTCACAATGGATTCTCAATAATGTAAGAAACAAAATTCTTGATTTGATGTATTTATAAGCAAACCGAGTGGGGGCGGGGGATTTAAGACATTATTTACCGACACCCGAGTGTTCGGACGAATATTTTGCGTTGATTTCCGAGACGTTGAATTGTTTAACGATCAAGGTATCGCGGCTCGGAATAAAATTTATAACACCTTAACGTTACCTCGCTAATTGTAGTTTAAGGGACCGTAAGGTTATAACGAGACCTGTGTCCTGTAACCAAAGGGGTTGAGTTCGTTAACATGCCGGTCATTAACGTGCAGTTACCACCATCTGTCTGTACGTGAAGCGTAGCCGTATATGTATTATCCCGGTATGCAAATGAACAATCAATGAAAAAGAACTTTGACTCCGGCCGCATCAAAGGTAGTGAAATGAAAAATGATCAATTATTGTAATAATAATTACACATTTGTCCTAAGCTCTATAAGATAGAAGCCCTTTATCTATTTGTAATTCGTTTAGAACGTGCAGATACATACATATGTACATATAGTATATGTCAAGCTAGGCGAAAATCTTAACTTTTGCTTATAATAAATTGTTAACTATCGAACGTTGAGGACATGTTTATGCGACCGATTATTTGCTGAAAATTTCATTCTAAATCAACTAGCAAAGCTTCGATTTGTTTCGATTTTTTAGAATGAAACATCCCTTATAAGGGTAGTTTCTGATTCTAGGAAGTGAATAAAAGTCGTAATCTGCGACCCAAAAAACACTTACAACTGCCTTGTTTAGAAGCAAAGATGTATCATTAACAGACGTATGAAGTTAGTTTTGATTTTTACGATTCTAGCCTACTGTGAGCCGGGTGCAATGGGTTAAAGTCGAATTTCGAGATGATCAGCCCGTTTTCTGTGTGTCGAAGGCGAAGGCGAAGGCGAAGGCGAAGGCGAAGGCGAATGCGAAGGCGAAGGCAGCATAAAAATAGCGCGATCACGCTAAACCTGTGAAAAATGTCACGGAAGAAACGAGCGAGAATATTGTCACGTGGACGCACTTACCCGCGCGAAGGTCTTCCATTTTTCCTCAAGTAATCGCTGAATAATACCACCGTCCAGCATGTTCAAGTGCTCCTCCTTCGTACCGTTGAGAATGATAAATAGCGCGGAGTTCCAGTCTGAAATAGAAATTCGGAGAGGACCATTTACGGTTAATGGAACATCACTTTAGGGTTCTACTCCGCGCCCGCGATAATTATGGGTTTTGCATTAGCGACGGTATATGTACATTAGATGCGGCAGTTCCGTGCCGGAGCTTTTTCTGTCAGCAGGCCACGTGCGACCCTAAACTTTCTTGCATGCGAAGATAAAACTTTATGCTACTTCCGCGGCCCGAAGAATTCCGGGGAATCGTTAATCTAGTTGCCAAACTTGCCTCGCCGCCACCCTAAAGTCAGCTAATGTTAGTTCGATGCACTGTTTGAATTTCGCCCGGACCCATAAATGCGAGTACTAAAGGCTTTTAGAAAGTATGACTAATGTAAAACGGAATGAACTTCGAGGGTTGCACTACCAACGGGTCTCGCGATGGAACACGATTTACGCGAGTTAAACAGCTGAAAATTATGCGTGCTCGAGCGTGGCTGTGTTGGTAGCGTGTTCGCTCGTAAAGACTTAGAAATTACGAGATGCGCCGCGTTTAACGCTGTTCTCGTCAAAGCTCGATCCATAGATTTAATTGTACGACTTTCACTCAACTTTTTCCTGCGGCGCGACATTACGCGTGTTAAACAGCGAAGAATATAGGATGTAGGAATGTAAAAAGTCGATGGTTAAGGATTTTAATGCATTCGGCTATAAAATCGTGAATAAAATCATCCTCCTTACGAAGATTAATGTTTACAGGTACATATAGTCCAATACATTAAATGGAAATTGACAAAATCCTCTATCTATTCCGTTCGATTTTTTAGATTGCTGCGTTGGCGATCGAAAGCGTTCACGGGGGAGCGAGGATTTATTTGCACTCTGAACTCGAAATAATAAAATAAATGCCAATCCGCGGAGAAAATGTAGATGACAAATATTGTAGGAGCACCGCGGAACTTGTAACCGTGTCATACGTATTGATTATTGAAGTTTGCTCGGCCAACTTCTCGGTGAAATATTGAGGATTCGTTTCGGACTTTCCTAAACTTGGTGCATGCACCGATCGATCTTTACAGTCACCGGCGCGGCGCGGCGCGGCCCGGCGCGGTGCCCGAAGCTACGCGACGCGACGCGACGTGTCAAATATACTAACTGTAAGACGATGGTCTCGGTCGATCACGCTCACAGACTCTTTAATCACTCAACGACCCAAGCAAAGCCGCTTTCATGGTGACTTAAAGCGTCACGAAACTTTTCGGTTCCATTGGATATTTTCTGAGAAACATTTTAACGCTTCGTGCGTCTGTTGTCAATCTCTATTCTTCTACCTCCGCAGACTGCACTGGTGGAGGGAAGGGGGAGAAGAGGCATCGATGAGAACTTTCCCGACAGCTTTTGGCCCGGGAAAATTGAATTTCAGATGCGCAAGCAAAATTGCAACGAATACCCTCGCTTCCGGTCTAACCGTCCGAAACTTCCATTCGATTCTGTCTTCTGGAACGATCCTGCTGATTATCGTAGCATCCAACTACGACCACGAATCGCCGACTCTGCCGTAATCGTTCCGCGAAACGTCAGACGATAATTATTATTATTATGGTTAATCGATGAGAGGGTGCTTAATCCCTTGCAACCACCGCAAGTCTGATAGTTCAATGGTTGCTTCAATGGAACTTTGCAAAATCTTAAACGTTGTTACAGATATTAGAATTCGATTCATAGGCAATGATAGATGTCGGTGCCTGTGCGTAACCTTGATTTTTACATTATTCTCATATTAATTCATGAGACAGACATGTATCGCGGAGCTCCCAACAAATTTATGTTTGGTTCGCTTGCTGTCCACCATGCTAATATCAAGGATCTGTAACATTATCCGTTTCATACGATATTTTAAAGCATTAAAAAATTTCACGATAAAATGATTGTTCACAAGAGGCACGCGTCTTTACATATTTAGAAAATGATACACATTCGTTTATACTCTTCAATTTGTTGACCCGCAACTATTCTAGCTTGCGCGTTCAATGTCGCTTGAATAATAATAGGCTCCGTTTTATTCTTCCGCGAGTCCCTTCTGTCGGCATAATCTTCTTATCTTCATAGTTGGTTGCGTGTATTCAATTTGAAAATTAATTAAATCCCCTTTCTACTGAAAACTAATATTTTTTTGGTCCATTCTGTACAGATTCCGTTCGTGCGACGGGATTAGCGATGCTTAACTAACCACGTAAAGATTAAAGTTTATATATTACAAACGGTGACTCGTATTCATTCTCATAATAAAAGTCGTATCGTATAGAATAATTCCAATAAATAAATTAAATTCAATGGAAATAGTATTTTCTATTTATATTAATCAGTAACGTTAATATTCGTGATTTTTAAATGTAGAGTACAGAATTTTTTCACTACAAAACTATGTATTCTATACGCAACCTACTCTAATAGAAAGTAGTACATTTTGCGAAGTAATTTTTAATGTTTCATGCCAAGTATAATGGGAAGATCTCCGGCATCGTATCGAGCACATTTCAACGAGGAAACAGGACCATAGAATAATTTGTGTCGAGGACAATGTTGGCAAAAATCTCGTTTTCGGATACAGACTTGTGCTGTTACTGTATTACTTGCACACAAATAAATGCACAGGAATTTTAATGAATCTGGTGGCACTTGCTGGTGCGAATTTACGCCTAGAACTTTTCGGTGCTGCACCTGGATATTCGTGGCTTTTATTAAAGTGGTCAGAAGTTTCAGGTGCTCTGTACGGGGACACCCGCTCGATAAATAAAGCAGATATTCTTCTAGGGCCTAGAATCTAGGAGGTCAGCAGGGGAAGTCCAAACTTTGCACACACGACAAACTTACTAATACACAGTCGTTACCGTAACTCCTAATTATATCTAACTATCTGGTAGCAGCGACAAGCTCTCTCTCTCCCGAAAGCCAGGGAGAGAGAGAGAGAGAGAGAGCGAGAGAGCGCCACGCCGCGCCGAAAAGTTTTCCCTGACGATTTTGCACTCTCCTCTTGGGCGATTCTGGATTGACGCGAAAAGCCCGGTCCACAAAAACAGACGTCGAGCGAAAATTGAGTAACGACTTGCCTTTGCTCGTCTCGTTGCCAGTTATCGCTGATAATCAACCCTAAGTGCTATGCTCAGATAATTATTAACGTTTTAGCGGAGACTGCCATCCATACCCCTCCAGCCCGTAATCGATTTAAGTCATCTTTCCCCAGGCTTAATTCAATCGAGGGATATCAAAAGTCGATCGACGGTGATGTAATGTACCGGCAGATTATATCAGAAACCTCTGTCCCCGTAAACGCGCACACGCGAGACAGGACTTTCATTCGATCTCAACACAAAGGGGCGTTAGAAATTTCATTCATCAATCCCACCGGGACAGAGCGAATCCCTCCATTTCGAGTATCTTTTTTCTTTACACGTTCGATACCGAACTCTATGTATAATATTATTTCCCCGACAAATTTTTCTCTTTCATTATGACTGGTTTGTTAATAGACTTACGGATTTCTAAAAATTTATTAAAGCAATTTACGTGACACGCGGTTCCCTCCCATAAGAAATCTCACCCTAATTTTTAATGGTTTGTAATATTCATTTTTCTCTTCTTGTGTATTTCGAATAAAATTATATTTCCATAAAAATGGTGATCATCACTTTGCAGTAATGGCAACGATTTTGTATAACTTTGAGTTGAAAAAATTGCAGCGTATAGCTTCAAGTTACATTTTCATACCAATAAAAAATGTGAATTTTTCATTAGACATAAAATATCCTTCGACTTCTTTATTATTTTAACTTTCGCGTTTAAAATCTGCCGAACCTTATAATCAGAGCTAAGTTATAATACTAGAGGCAGTTCCCTTAAAATTCTTTCAGAAATCTCGTTTCTCGTGGTTCCGCAGATAAATGTTTCTTTGAAAGGAAACGTGGTGGGAAAAGAGGAAGCAGCCGGGGGGAAAGTCTCTGAATAATTTGGTCCTGGCCAAAGACACCAGAGGCAAGGATAGAACGGAGGTAAAAGTGGCAAAGGTGGTCGCTAAGAATGTTGAAAAAATTTTAAGAAGGTCTCCAATCTGTCGGCGCTGTTTCTTGCTTTTTCGTCCCGTCTTTTTTCCCGCGATTCGTTGCGGAAAAAGGAGGCCGGAAGCAGAAAAGACTGCAACGGAAGCGGAAGAAGAAGGAAGAGGAAATACATGGACGAGGACGAGGACGAGGACGAAGACGAAGACAAACAGTTAGAAAAACACGAAGAAGATGAGGATAGAAGACGGGAGGAAGAAAAGGCCGAGATCTTGACTCGAATGGCTGACGGGTTCGCTCGGTGGCGAACTGGTTGGCCAACTAATTGACGGACCCTGGATGACTGGCCTTGGCTTAGAGCAATTAAGCGTGCCCAGGAGGAAGGAGTAAGCCGAAAGTTCACTCCCCTCGATATACCGGTATAATAGCACAGTTTACCCTTCACGCTACGGCCCCATGCCGACGGTCGCTCGGTTTCGTCTCGTTTCAGCCATCGCATCGTCCTCCTGCTGAACCCATCGAATGACATTCGCGCCGCGGCAAAGATGCCCGTGACGAGGAGAGTAGAGATACAAGAGAGGATGCACGGAACTGCCGTGGAGATGAGAGCAAAGCGTGAAGACGGGGAGAGAGAGAGAGAGAGAGAGAGAGAGAGAGAGAGAGACGAGGCGGGATAGAGAGGGGAGTGGGTGCAAAGAACCGGCGAGGAGAGGAGGGCGCAGGGATAATGGATTCCGAAACTAAATGAAACGCGAGCACCCAACTCCGCGTCGGCGGCTAATCTCGAAACTTCGTTAAATGGCCGTAATTGCATCCTGCAACGACCCGCTTTCCCTTGTCTTCGTTCTTACCCTCCCCCACGTCCACCATGACGCCGAACCACGCTCCTCCTGCGCAATCTTCCAGGCATCCAGCGTTCTATGAATCACCGAAACGTCTAGAAAACTCGTCGATAGCGACTATACGTACACACCCATTTTACACCGGGTTCGAGACGAGCCGAAACTTCGATACAATTTGGCAGAAGTCCGACTGCCGGCGCTCTTTATATGCAGATCGCGGAAAGGCGGTTGGCTGACGCACCGCGTCGCTATCGAAGGCGAATTTCATGGAAATTAGTCAACGGAATATTAACTTTTCCCTCGATAACGTACCGACACGTTAGCCGCGCTAACGGAGGCCGAACCTGCACGAATATTTTTCAGCGACCTTGTTTTTTCTTTTTTTCTGACGTGATTTCAACGACGAATTTCAATATAAAAGATCGGCGAACAACGTGAGAAAAATATAGATAACTGAAAAACATTTACAACAATGCTTGCGCTTCTTCTATTGGTCATCAAATATGTATGTATATGTATCTGTCTGTATCATTCTAATTCTAGTTCACAAGATAAAGGAATCTCTATTCTACGATAGAGTATAGAGTAAGAGTGACCAATTCATTATTGAGTCCCAGCAGCCATGAAAAGTAACATGTTCGAATCGTATGTACAATAATTTGAATAGTAATAAAAATAATTCGATAAAAATGATACTGTGATATTTCGAAATATGTATAGCCGAACACGTATAGAAAATTTTTAAAAACTTGACCTATACATACTTACACACATACATACTATGTGACAACTATTTTATATTTCATAAATGCGGATTCGAAAAAATGATGATTTTTTATGGAAATTAGAAAGAACTAGAGAGCATCGATGTAGATTAGGATAAAAAGAGGTCGATTACATATATACATAGATATAGCATCGGCGAAACCACTTGGTAGCTACTTAAGAACGATTCGGCCTTGAGTCCTGACAATTATACGAAGGCACGACACAAAGTGAGTGGCCACTTCAGCGTGCTACCGAACGACGAATCCCAGCTGACGATTCTCAAAACCGTGTAATTCGATTAGCATTACGACGTACTTGTTCTGCCGTCGGGTAACAGCGTGTCGAGTGCATTGAGGGGGTACGCCGAGCAGGTGATATTACTGTAGCGCCAGAATTCCCGTGCAGACAGCTCCAACATCTCCCGAAAGACCTCGGCACGGCCCAGCTGGCAAGCAAGCGTCAACGGGGTCAGCCCGGCTGCATTCGCAATCCCATTGCGAGCAGGAAGCTTCGGGTGGCGGAGCGCATACCCAAACATATCCTACGTAACACAACCACACTTTTCTAAACGATCTCACCGCATAGCGTCTCCTAGAAATCGGAATATCTAACGAAGAATTATCCCGAAACACAACGCTACGACTCGATCAAAGGGGAGCGGAACGTGTTAATTTTTCTCAGAATTTATTGCAGCCGATCGTCGATGTCGTTGGAGCATCTAGTACCATTTCGGATATGCATTTTGGCCAAAGAGAATTTTCAAATATCAAAGAGAAATACTTATACTTATACGCACAATAATATCGACGCGTGGACCTTGTTGCACTCTTGCCTTCGACGGAGACGATGCTGCCAGTTCGGCTGTAGGCCGAATTAAAAATAAAAATTTTTTTCACTAAAACACGCGTTACTTTCCCCGGGTGTCGTTCCAATTGTGCGCTAGTTTAACAGTTTACCTACCAAGCACAAGACGTATGCATACATACATACATAAAAGTGAAACCTGCCTGTAGAAACGACAGGGAAGATTGAATTTACTTAACCTTGTGCGGAGTAAAGAAGAAAAGTAATTTCAGTAATTTCCTACGAAGAAAGTGTTGTCAGAATTTCAATAATTGTGAGATAGAAAACCGGTATGGTATCGTTTGACCGTGGTAGGTTTCAACGTTTAACGAAATGGGACTATTTTGCTTCCACCGTTGAGCGAGGAATGCAGAGATACGTACCAATTTATCGCAAACAACAACCATATGAAGAATCATGTTCCCGAACGAGTCCTGTTCATCGGGATCAGCGCCGGAGTCGAGCAACAGATTATAAACGCTTTCGTTCGCGCAGCAGGCCGCCCAGGCAAGAGGATACTCTCCTAAATATGCTAATCCCTCGTAATCCGTACTCTTCGCGGGATACATTCTTTGTTGATCCCTGGGTAGGAAGAAGCTGCCGATGGCTCTTTGAGAAATAATCGCGCCGGCTTCGACGAGATCTTGTACGAGCTCGTTGTTGTTGTAGGCGATGGCAAGATGGAGGGCACTGGCGCCGAGGTATTCCTCGCCTTCGACGACATCAATCGCCAATTGCGGGAAGCACTTGAGCAGGATCCTGGCTATTCGCGTGTGTACTCTCGTGTCGCATATAATCAGAACGTGTAGGAGGGTCTCTCCTAGAGATCCCCTGTACTGCATCTGCCAGCAGGCATCGTGATCGTTCCATTGAGCCAGAGGATCGAACCTGGACAGGGAAGCCTCTATCGGCAACACGACCTGCTCGAGATCCCGAAATTTCCAGCGCAGGTACTCGGCACGGTTGATCGCCTGGCCCTTCCCGTTCGCGTACATCAGCACGCCGAATTGCTCCCTGATCAACTTTTCGACTTCCGGTTGGCCGCCTAGGTTGTACGCCTCGATCAGTTCGCCGCTCTTTTTGTAATTGGCCAGCCGGTACAGCAGACATTGGTCCTCGTTGCTCGCTTGACTGATCACACGGTCAAGGATCGAGCCAGCGTTCACCTGGCTATCGCGTCCTCGAAAGGAGCAGACACCACCCATTCAGACATCCCTCTGTAACCTGTTCCGCGCCCTCGAACCGTTTTGTCTCGTCCCAGTTTTGTCCACTCTCGACTCCTCGTTTCTCTCCTCTACGAACCGAGACTGGCCTTCCTCTCTTTTTTCTCTATCTGTTATCAACCGGCGCCCGAGTGCGATCTCCGCCGAGTGGTTTCAGGTATCCTCGACGACCAGAGTTTTCCCATTTTTTCGACACTATCGCAAGTGGACTAGGGAACACTTGGCTGCGCGACTAACCGTGATCGACTCCCTCGATACAGCCCTTGAGACCCCTACAGGCCGACGGAACGTAGCACACAGGTGGAACACCGTTCCCGAAGTATAGCAACTGCACGGGGCATGTCAGGCAATCTATAAGCCGTGCCTGGCACTGCTAGACACGGTAGGGTCACTAGGTAACGGCTGACATCTTCGCTTTTTCTGCCAAAATTAATTTCTACTTTCGCACACCGTTCCATTCGCTTAGCGAACCATGTCGAGGAACTTTCCATTTGTGTTATCGTCTTCGTTCAACGAACGATTAAATTATTAATCGATCCTTTTTTTTCGATGAAATCTTTCAGGCCTCTAGAGCCTGGGTCCGCAATGTTCCACTTTCTGATCGTTCGACCTTAACACAATTTCTGACGTCCGAACATTGCTACTCGTAGTCCGCGAACGTCATCGTTGCCGGATTAAAATCGAACTTGGCGATGTGAAATTGACAGGTTTGTTGGAATTTACGCTGGCGTGCAAAATTAAAGGATCGCTATATTCTCGTTCAGACATTGCCCATGTTCAAAGTGTGGTGATTTCGTGAAAGAAACGTCGTAGAATATTCGGTTTGGTCTCATTTTTCTCAACAAAGTTTTTTTTTACGCTACGTACCGATTTTACTTTCCAGTCAGTCTTTTTTAAAGTAGCCCATATTTAGACCACACTTCCAAGAATGAACATTTCTCCGCACATTTTAAATTTTATATTTTCAACCAAATATTCCTTTTATTCAGCTATTTTTGGTTCCGTATCATGAAACAAACATACAATAGTAGATATACAAATATGTTGAGATGTTACATCTCAAAAACCTTCAATACGTTTGTCAACGAATCGAAATTTTCTCTAGACGAATACATTCTGCTACTTGTCGGGTGTGGATTTCTATCTTACTTAGAATTAGATACAGTTTTTCGTTGCTACATCTATCCGAAACAGTCTTTCCCCTAATCTTTTGTCGTTTTAAGACAATGGAACGGCATGTCGATGAATTATTCGCGAAAGGTAATGAACGAGTGACGCAAACATCATTCATCGTTCCGCGCTGGCCAGGTGATTATAGAACAAGGCATTGTCATCGGTCGCGTGAATGGAAACCGGAAAACACCTTTCCAAATGAACGTGCGCGGATGAGTAAGCGCGAATCGGTGACGCGGTACGTCTGTCATTTATTAGAGACAAACATAAATAACTTGTGGAACAAAAAAGAGAGCGAGAGAGAGAGAGAGCGTAGCAGCGTCAAGGACTGTGCACGCATTATACATATTTACCAAGCCAAATAGTAGATCGTTCAGGGAAACACGTACTCGTAGCGACGCGGTTACACGCATTCAGCCCATATCGTACATACAGAAAATCAATCGAACAATACGAAACGATTTTCGCGTTGTGTACTGTTACGAACAAAAATATTGGCACGGTTTTAATTGTTTAGTTGCATGTCGATGCCAGGAATTAAATGATACTCGGTTAAATTCTATAAAAACGATTGTATCCACTATTTTCGAAAATTGTACGCATTGCGCATCCTAATTAGTCGCAAATCAAAGGAGAGCAACGAACAGATGCAAAAATATCGATACATTTATAGACTATTAGTTTCATTGTATTGCGATCAATAAAGAAATGAACCTCGAGTCATGACGTTTTATAGAAATCAGGTGCATTCGCAGAAATCGTGCTAACGCGTTGCCGCATATTTTCCGCGAGTAAAGCGAGCGCTTCAAATGCGAATTTCAAAGACACGTCAGCACTTAGAAGTAGACAATGGGCGTCTAAAGAAAATGTATACTATACATATATGTATAGGTGCACCCGTGAACGATGTAATTACGTTATCTTCTTCAGTCGCGATGACTCAACGTGTGCGTCGCATGGCGCGTCGCGTCGCCACGCCGCGCCGCGCCGCGCCGGTGCAAGTACCGTTCTCATCGCAGCATTTTTGCTGTCACTGTACCATTGACTGCTACAATCACGTTTACTCGTAGTGAAAAAAAAAACACCATTTATTTTTAACCGATATATCATGATATTGTATCTTGTGTGATGTAACATCAACCAATGTCAATAAACGGATGATGCTAAAAGAAAACATTTCTTGGAAGCACATTTGCTTTGAACAGCTATCTGTCCTATAAACCGATGACCTGATAAAATTAGTAGACACGTAAATGTTTATTTAACAAGGTTATTGTGCAATGCAAAAAAAAAATGTGTCTTCGATGGAAAGACATCATACGGTGAAGTTATTTGCTCGTCGGAATCGTGATATGAACGTACTATCTGCACAGCTTTATGGTGTTCGATAAAACACCGGAAATCCCCCGTACATTTGAGCGGAAGCCACGTTGTTTACGATACCACCGAATTAACGCTTGCGCGTAGTCCTCTTCGCGATATATATATATCTACGGCAACTGATGATCGTTCGATTTATTTTATGGTTAAATTTCGCAGTTCCAACAAGCTGTCGCGGAACGTGTTCCATAAAGAGGATAAATCGTTTCTGCATCGTTACAAACTATTCCGGAATGCGTCTTCCCTTTTACGAAAATCAATTTTTCTTCTTCGACGCCTACGATCTCTATCTTATCTCCTCGCTACCTGAAAATTATTGCAACGTTACGAGAACGATTCTTATTCTCATTGTTAAGTACGAGCACGACCGTTGCCGTGACATTTATACAAACAGTCGTTATATTATTTCCAACGATCAACCGATTATTCCGTGACTAATGAGATTACGCTCGCTCGCTACAATAATCCACATATGTACAGTGTCGTCCGTCATCTTCTGGTAAGTGCAAGCATCTCGAAAATTCGCTGCAAGATATACATAAGCAACAATATGCGCTTGCGCGTTACGTTAATGAAACTTTCCACTTACGTTGCGTGATCGCATCATCTATTAACGCACACTATGTGACCCGTGCACTTATGTTGCTTTTTGTGCGCGCGCGCGTGTGCGTGTGCGTGTGTGTGTGTGTGTGTTTCGTATATAATACGAAATACATTAAGTATATTAAATGAACTGCAGTGAGTCATAAAATTGTTTGAAATTGCAGGCTGTTCATTAATGGAGAAAATTCAAGAGCTGGTATTCAAATCAGGTTCCAGTGAATCAGATCAGGAAATATGCATACAATGATGCACCGAAAGATGGCTTATGAGGTTATTGGGGCGGGCCTTGATCGTTAATAACTTGAAAACAATGCGTAAACCGCAATTTCATTTATTATTCTCCTTGTATCGCTAAGAAGAAGCACCATTCTATTTCTTGCTCACTTATTTCAAAAGAACATATATTTTAAACGATTATAAATCGTAGGCAGTAAATTTACTGTATACAAAAAAAAACTTTTTATCCGAATGAAATATTAGTAACATTATTTTAGAATGAAGCATTTTATTTTGGAAGGTTATCTCTTTCAAACGCAGTATCAAAAGTCTTAATCTGTCCGCTAACAAGACATAACAACGTGAAACATTGTGTAAACTGTATACCATGAATATAGCGTAACGTGATGTAACACGTGCTCTTTGTGTATACATACATATATTCTTGGGACTTAAGAGTGGCAACGATTATCTTTATGTGGGCAAAAAAGTTTTATGCCGGAAGCAGGAAAACTAATTACACGTTACATATCATTAGTAAGTGTTCTAGAATGTTACAAGACTTAAACTTTTGAGCGACATACCTATAACGACAAGTACCGTACATTATTTGTCCGAATATTTTTACGTTAAAATAGCTAACAATAATAACTACAAATAGCTAATCTTCGAATAAATTTCGTTGCTTACACGCGTTTATTTTTACCGACAGCCCGTTTTCTTTTAAATTGAAGTCACCGTTGAAGGTGGCGAACACCGCCTATGGCAATTTCGATTAGCAAGTCAGCACGTGTAAACACGTTAAAATAACATCACTGCTCCCATGTTCCGTGGATAATGGCAGTATACATATTATTTCTTATCTTTCCAAGACCTTTTCAACGGAACATTGCTAATTTTATGTATAGAGAATTTATGTTTCTACGATTAACCATTGTTTGACAGCATGGAATTGGAATACCATGCACGTATACTTACGTTAGTATTGTTTATACCACGACAATAATATTTCCAAACATGGACAAAAAACATTTACGTCAATAGCAAAATAAATTTATATTACGAGCAGAAAGAGTAAATACCTTTTATTGCAACGATGATAGTATGTATTGTATTTTATAAAAAATCTTCGGAATAAAATCCCTGAAATACATCAAATTCGTAATGGATGTCCACTCGTCCGCTCTTATGTTACAAGTGGAAAGTATAATATGGGCATCTATTTATTGTGACTATTTATTGATTAGAATTCTTTTTGTTTCACATTATGCACCGACTCGTCGCGTCGTTCACGTTCGCACGATTTACAAACAATCAATCGGATTAGAAGTACGCCACCAGATACGCGCATCTACAATTTAAATATGTAGTCATCGGGGCAAGACCTCGCATTAGCAGTTCGGAGAAAAACGCGTGGAACACGCTACCATTATCGTTATCGACCGGCACGATGTACAATTTGACTGAATTTGGCATGAAACCCGTCGGCGCGGCGCGGCGCGGCGGGATGATGCTCGCGTCGAATGAGAGGTTAGACGTATGTACCGAGAAAAATAGCGGCGTGAGTCAAGCGGCGTGTCGAACAGTCACGTGTCTCAAACACCTGAGAGGGTCGTTGCGATTGGCCGAACGCCGGGACGAGCGAACATATATACATATAGAGTGGAACGAGACAAAAGTCGTGGCGCAAAGTGTCGGCTAGTTTCAGTGAGCTGGTTCTGCGGGTGACCTTGATCCCCTCGCGTGTACCGTGACAGTCCCGTTCGCAGAGGCCGAGCCCGTCGCGTCAGTTGTAAACGAGTCTTCGCCGAAGAAACTTTACCGAGCATTTTCCGCACAACCGCCACCTACAGCAAACTACTACCGCCGCAACAAACTACAGAATGAAGACCTTTGGTGGCGTTATGCTCGTCGCTGCGTGCTTCGTCGCGTGCGCACACAGTTTTCCCGGTGAGTGCGATTTTTTCCATCTACCTTTCACCAACCCTGCGATTAATACGGTGAATGTACAGTGAAACAAATTCCTGAAAAATACATAGAAAAACGGGGCGGGTGTTCGATGGTTTCCTCGAAACCCTTCCTGAAGTTGTTATTTTTTTTTCGACGCGACGCGCGACGGTCTAATCGTAAATCATTTGTTCACGACTTCCTACAAAAGTTCTGTTTCTCAAAGAGCAAACACGTTCGATTGTTCTCTGGAAGTTCTCTCGAATTATCAACGCCATATTCGTGCCGAACCTGTCGCGCGGCATCCGAGTATAAAGCGTATAAAGCTGATCCGAGACGGCTCGGCTCGCGCGGAGCACGCGCGGTGGTGGAATGTATTAAATATGGGGTATGCATAGAGTATATGTAGAGTATAGTCTGGTCGAAGTGTTACGTTCGTTGAGTGCGCGGGATTTTTAAATCGAGATGACAAATTTGAACGTCGGGGATAGAGTATGGTTAAGTACACTTGTTCGAAAAATGAAATTCTACCGGTTTACCGTAGCAAATTGTCCGCTTTTTTCCGATCGCGATGATTATTTTGTTATCGATTGTCTGGTTTTCAACAGAATAGTGTAAAAATCAGCCGAATACACATTTAATACGTCAAAGTGTCGATACATATGTATATCAGATTCCAATATTTGATATTTCGCCGAAACTACAAAACGGGCGCGATATTCGAATCTTGAGCTCGTATCGAATCTCACCCCGTAGGAGAATCCAGACTGCTCGGTTGAAAACCGAATGCGAACTCGCCAAAACAATCGTATTTGCATAAACATCGAAACAGATCTTTCGAACGTATTTATAGTTCTTCTAAAAGTAGAAATTATATTGCGGTCATTTAAACTGATATTGGCTCTTAGGAATAACAGAAATAGTTTTCTAACTTTAACAGAATTGTTGAAAAATATATTTGATCCCCGAATGGCTTGTTGACTCGGGGTTATAAATGCTTCATCTAATTTATAATTTGTGGGTAACCGATTTAAATTATTATTATTAGCTATTTATATTGAGCCGAATAAGATGATTAACTCGGAGACTTCAATAAAGTGGGTTCGAAAATGTATAAAAGAAAATTGATGAATACTTAAGAATCTGAACGAATCTAGCTATCTATGGCCGCCACGAATAGTTAAAAATCTCTACCGTCCAAGGGTTAAAAGTAAAAAAGAACAACTACAGCGAGCGAATATTTAGTTGTAGATGCATTCTTTGACGACCTTCGACCGCTTACCGCGCGTCGAGTCTATTAATCTCCCATTTCGGTATACATACATACGTACGTATAGGATAGTATGTACGTAGGCGTATACATGTATGTATAGTATATTTGTAAACGAGTTCAACTTTTCCCCGTAGCGGGTATTTTCGTGCCAGAACGGAGTCATCTTACCATAAAACTTCGCAAATCAGGAGATGCTGGCTCCCCGTTGTTTTATGCAGTTTTATGCGGAAAGTTGTATACGAGATGGTCGAACCCCCAAGTACGTACATCCTCCCGTTGTCTGCGCTAAGTAAGCGGGAAAATTGCCAATTGGCATATGTCTGCTTTATTTCCACTGCGGTATAATTCGTGTGCTCGCCCTAATGCTCCGTCGAAATTAAAGCTGTAAGTTCTTCGGAGTAATAATAAGGTTATGCTCTCCATAGTACTTATAATTAGCAAATTCTAATTTTACAATATTCGTCCAGCTTTTTCAATCGTATCCGAATCATTACCAAACTAAATAATGAAAATTAATTTTTAAAGTTAAACGAAGAATTGTGTCGGTCTCGCAAATTTGTTTGGCTAATATCATTCGACGCGTGATTCGCGGATAAACTGTTTCGCATTAAATTCGCGTTATATTCACGATTATTGAACCGTATGTATTAAATGAATCATTTCGCGACACTTGGCTGAAAATTCGATCTCGTTTTTCTATACGTTCATTTATCAAATGCAACAAACGTTGTTTCGCTAGAGCCGCACCATACGCATATGTATCGCAGTATATGGGAAACGACTTTATGAATGTTGAATTTGAGCTACGTGTCGCGGTACTAAAAATTCCAGCTTGATACATTTAAACTAGTTCGATTCTGTATATGTATGTAGATTGGGGAGGGACAGAGGGAATGTGAAATTCATTTGGAACGTGGGCTTGGCTAATTAATATTGGCATAATATTTGCAAGCCGGAACTGCAAACGATCATTCGAAAGAACGTATGTCTAACATATTTAAATTGCATGCAGTTTTAATAATGTATTATAGTTAGTGTGCAAAAAATTATTGCGTGTCTTCCATATGATTCTGTTGTTGACAGTTTTGCACAAGGATACGGTATATCGTTATTTTAATGATACTCCTAATAATATTATACATATAATCCACAGGCTACAGGTTATACATACAAGCATTCGTAACAAAAATGATCTGTTCGGTGCAATGCAAAACAATAAAAACGTCAAAAGATTTTATGAACACTGTTCCGTAATGTTAATATTCACCTGTCTATGTAAACCCGTTATATGTATGTATTGAAAACCAAACGACCTAGAACGTAATAATTATTAAAAAATGAAAGGAGTCACTTTTAGTCTGTTGCAACTGGCGCAGAGAATGTTTATTCTAAATAAAAAGCCGTAAATTTCTTAATCGGTTTGGTTGACTAACGATTTCACTTTAAAATTGGCTGTGGTATTCCATAAAGATGCCAATCGATGATCAATAAAATTATAATGGGCGAATTTTATGCGTAATGCGTATCCACGCTTTATATGCTGATACTGTAAAATATCGTTGACGAATGTCAGAGATAAAGAGAAGCGTAAAGTTGCGAAAAAATTTTACTATCGAATAACTGTTATTGCAAATGTGAAACGCGCGTAACGACTTAGCTCGTGCTTCACCGAGCTCGAATTTTTAACACGCTTAGATAGATTATGTTACTTTTGAACTATGATGCTTGTTGAAATTAATCGAATTCTAATGACATTATGCCATTAGAGCACTGTCGTCGTTCAATTACTCAGTCTCTGCCAATTAATCGAGACAGTCGCTTCTTCGTTCGGATCAACCAAAAATTTGGAAAAGATTAATAACGATAAATAAATCTATAGATGACCGTGTAAACATCCTCGACTGTACACACTTGGTGGCAGATCGGCTATCCGAGGATTGATTCCAGAATTTTTCAATCGGATCACGTGATTGTAGTGCCGCCGCGAAGCACGGCTGCAAATCCGAAGTAAGTTGCTGGAAAAAAATGTACAGTAAAAGCTACAAAAAAGTCCTAAGCATCGACAGCACAGTTGGCAAGAAGGTCCGCTATCAAATGGCTAATTCAAGGATTCACCGATCACGCGATTCGAGTGTTGCCACGAAGCATAGCTGAAGGCCGAAGGAAATTGCTATCAATGCATATTTCAAAATGGAGCCGATGGAACACGTTGATGTTCCCGGCAGTGTTGCTGAACAATGTTGGCTGCGCCGCACGCCGCACGCCGCACGCCGCACGCCGCACGCCGCGCCGCGCCGCGCCGCGCCGTCCAGGCGGATGCAATCGCGTTGCGAAACAACATTTACGACGGGCTTCGGTTCACATCTGCGCAAAACTTAACAGGAGGACCATCTTCCCCAAGCTAGTCCCGAGAAACGGCGAGGATACGAAGCCGCGAAGTAACTGAGAAAAAATTACGGAGTTGCATATTTTTGATGTAACATCGTTTGCTAATAACCTCGTATCTCAGACTCCTGTAAAAGCGAATGTGTCACAGAAAAGAATAAAGGCTGATATACATACAATAATTCATAGAAACTCCATGAATAGGTGCAGCGATAACATTCGAACTCTACGCAACTAGCGTGTTTGTAAACCTTTCGTGGTCGATTATCGCGTTAACGGAGCGTCGCAGGAAAAGTTTTTGCCCTGTGTACATTCTCCAGTGAATTTTTACACTTGGAATAATCTCATTGATTTGTCGCGTGTCGCTTGCTATCGCTCCGTTTTGCTATAATGCAGAGTATATATAGTTCGTGTCTGAAGTGAAAAAAGTAGAATTTGGTTAACAAGGAGGGGCACGCGATTACGATAAATGAGAATAGCAAATAAAACTAATGAGATTTCTTTTTCGAAATTTAGTTCGTTGTATCTTTTGTTTCTTCGCTTGTCTTTAATGCTGTCAAGTAAGAAATTCTACGACCGATCTATTTGAACGTTCAATTAATATTTCTATTATATTTCATTTATTCGATGCGTTTCATATTGTACGGTAGCGTACATTTTGAAAACTTCTCAACTTTTGCAAAGTTTATTTATTTCACGAGAATTTTTATCTCTGTGTTAAGGTAATATTATACTGTATTTGAATAGATAAAAACCTGTAATACCTACCTCGCTTACGGGGAATAAATTAAGCTAAAA
This sequence comes from Lasioglossum leucozonium, assembly GCA_028454225.1. Taxonomy (NCBI): domain Eukaryota; kingdom Metazoa; phylum Arthropoda; class Insecta; order Hymenoptera; family Halictidae; genus Lasioglossum; species Lasioglossum leucozonium. The sequence continues at coordinate 20,212,612 of CM052219.1, forward strand.
AACGGAGGGACGTTACGCAACACGTTTAACCATCGCTGCATTTTACTCAAGTGTAAAATTGTTAGGTTGGGGAGTAATGTGTTGGAATCGTTTATGTTTGATATTCATGGGTGATTCATGAAACGGTATGCGGTCTCCATTAAAACTCATAATGCGGAAACCGCGAAAACAATATGAATTTTAAAATATATATACGCGCGGATTATATTTTACTGTGACCATGTTTATTGTGCGATCCCTCGATGATATAGCGCGGACGGAAGTGCCACGAGAACTTATTGCCGTGTTACTGAAACTTACCTTGGATTCGCGCCGGTTACACCATTTCTCTTAATACCAGACACTTACAAGTTTCTGATGTATGCATCCTTGTAGCCACGACGCAATTACCAGCAAAATGTTCACGATGCTCGTGTTCCCCTACAAGATAGTTGCAACTGCACCGTGCGCTACGTCAATCAACACTACTCATTTAGAATTAAACGATTAAATTGATAACTAACGAGTAAGTAGATGGTAGATAGAACGCGTGTTCGATCGTATCCTCGCGTTTAAGAATTATGGCGCAATACCGTTTGCAATATCAGTTATCGAATTTGTTGATTTAACAATTTACGAGCTAAATAAAGTGATTTCGATATCGTTCACGTTTCGTTCGCTAAAACAATCATTTTGTGGGTCACTGGAACGCATAGAAGAAATTAAGATTTGCCGAACAGGTCCTATCATATACTACAGGTCCTACATACATATACAGTAATATTATTAATAGCTAAAACTGTTGGACGGACGGTGCGGCGGCGCGGCGCGGCGTGGCGTGGCGTGGCGTGCCGCTGACTGCGCTCTTCCCGACCTAACTCTCGCGTGCCATCGTTCCCGAATCAGAGGGATTTTTTATCGATAATGCGTAAAAAAAAAAAAAACACTGCACCACAAGTTTTATTACACATTTATAATATCTCGTAATTTCGTTCGTTCCACCAATGTAATTTAAATGATAAACGATTAAATATGTATTTGCTGTTACACTATTACATAACATTCTTGCCTTTCCATATTTTTATTCTGATCGCGCAGTCCTAACTCGAACTGTACCCATATTTTATTTTATAATTTCAGTATACGAGCTTATCGAATTTATTCTTTTCAATGAATCCGTTTGAATGTTTATTAATTGCTCGATTGTGCTGCAAATTGTGCGCAACTACGAGAATCAGCGAACTGAACAAACTTTCTAGCAAAGAGTGTAATTAAATCGTGAATAGAGATACCTAACTAATTACTATACTACATATGTACACTTCCGTCGTCGTTCGATCATTAATTAGTTTATTCATCGCGTCTAATCTGTTCGTGGCTTTTTTCTCTATGCAACGACCTTAGCGAGAAAACTTCATACATACATATACTTTTTGGTCTTGATCCGCGCACACGTGTTTACGCATCCATGGAAACATAAATTCCAACATGCGGTATCGTGTCACGCTGGGTCGCTTCGTTCATTGTATACGTGCCTTTGCTCCGCTATCTACCAACTTTTCCGATGAAATTACGTATGTATGTACAACGACGGGAACGTGGCTAGTGTTTGCTTCATTGCTCTGAATTTCAATCTTCGAATCACAACATGTGTACTACAATCCGCTTTATTCTCGTACGTACAAGATGCATTTCTACGTTACGGTACAAGCAATTTCTACGTTACAGTACAGAAAATTTTTGGAACACGTAGTCGGTGATCGGTGATCGGTTGTCGGTGCTCTCGCGGAACGTACCGTACACAATACATACATATTTACCTGCTGTCAGCCGCTTTAAAAAACAGGGTAACGAGTTTCAAATAAAACAAGTGTAACGATCGGACAAGTGACAGGTCAAGCTATCTAAACGATAAAAAGTATCTTATCGTTTCAACCCCACGGTAACACTCTGGTGACCATCGCGTGTCTCTCGAGAGTAACCATGATCGTAAGTTAAATCGTTGATAACGCGACTGTTCGTTGCGCTCTAAACTGTGACCCTCCTCCGAGGAGAGGGAGAGGGAGAGAGAGAGAGAGAGAAAGAGAGAGGCGACGTATTATAGATTTGACCCAAAGAACGGGGAAAAACGGATGCGATGATCATCGCTGGGGTGGAGTGGGCTAGTATGGCAGGCAGGAAAACTGTCGGGGGTGTACCCCCTTTTTTCATTTAAATTACTTGAAGGCGGTAGTGCCGCGACGCGACCAGCATACCTAATGGCCGCACATTGTGCGCTGCCACTGCCACTCAAGGCGAGCCGAACGCCACTACGTCAACGGCTCGGCCGGGCTGTTCCCGACAGGAAAATAATACGAGTTGGCCATAATCCGTGGCTGCGCTTCGTGTACCGCTACGGTACATGTACACGACCGTCGTCCGGGGGTTGGCGAGACAGTATTCGTGCAGAATGCACCTGGGCGCGCTAGCAAGCGCGAGCCATGCGCGCATAACAAATGTTTGTTTTCTTTTTATCGTATTTGAAACATTCGTTAATGTTCACAAAGGAACATCGCGCGCGAAGATACTTAAGCATGATTAGTGCGTTTTATTTACACCAAGTGATCCAATCTTAATGGTTAGGTAAACCAAAGGTGAATCTCGCTCGCTTCAAATAAGATAGATGATAATGTATGCCAGTTTGACATACTACACAGGATGTTTATGTAACTATGTCAAGCTTATGGTTCTTTTGGTATCTTGTACAGTGACATCGGATACAATATTTTCATAGGGAACAAACTAAGAGTGGTTTTGTTCAGTTTTTATTCGGTTAGAATTCGTTGATACATTATAAAATAAGGTTCTCGAAGCTCCATTGAAGCTGGTTTGCAACTATTGTTCGAAGAAATTAGTCTAAGCCTACAGCGAAATGCTTCTGACACTTCGACAGCTTGTAGAAGTAGCAGGGTTTCTGTTTGTTATCGTTCTATTCGAAGTTGTCGTTGCAATCGTCGACCAAAATCACTTGAAACTGGTGTCCCAGACAGTTTTCCACATAGGAGGTTTCACCGTGATAAGCGTTAGTGACGCGCGTCTTCGATCTAATCTACATACATATTGTATACATATAAAACGCAAATTGCGATTTTACATCAAAAGGCGTTCAACTATTCGCCCGTCGTCTCGTTTAACCGACTCGATTTCTCCTTTATTGTTAGCGTAAAAATACCAAAATTAATGAGAAAAACAATTGCATTTGCAAATTTCTTCACCTTATAGCTATCGTACTATATGTATAAATCATTCGCGTCGTTTGCAAATAATAAATTAACACGGAGAACGTGCAACTTCTTCGGAAGGAGTAAAAATGCGACACGAAAAATGGACGGAGGTTAATTAATCTAACAAAGATGCGTATCCGTTGGACGTGAAACGGTTGTGAGACCCTTCCGTTTGACCCGTGAGTTTTGCGTAGTATTTTTCGAAATTATATAATGTCAGAGTATCGTAGAAACGAAATTGTACGATATTAGACGAAAATTTTTATGAAAAGAAGTGCAGCCGTTCCTCGAATAAATCTCGCCGTATTTTCTTGAAAAACAGGTTTACAAGTCTCGACGCGTCACCGACAATTGGATTTATAATTCTATAAGCTGAGCGGGAAACAATATTCTGTACTCAACGGAACATGAGATACTTACATCTGCGAAATAGTGGTGCTTCGTGTCCCAGATAAGTTGCGACGTATCGCGAGAAAGACCATGTCAGGATTGAACTTTTGTTCTGGCTTGAAACTACGTACGTGCAACTTGCATTTAAGTCGATGTTGCCAGTGTATCGAACACTTTTGAAAAATCGATAAATGCCCACACGATAGACAACGAAATAGGGAGGTGCAGTTATACACTATACATACAATATGTACAGTAAATGCTCGATCCCTGTCTAAACGCTGTGTTTGGCACGGACAAGGAACGTATAGGGACATGCTTTTCGATTTATGACTGCGCTCGGATATCTATCGCGCCGACCGCGCCGAGCGAAGCTCTTCAATAGAGAGCCGAACATACGGATCGCACGACCGAAGCGTGTCGTCGTCGCCAGCACAGTTTAAAGGCCCGCGTGTTCTCACAATGCAATGCCAATTAAAAAATGCTTTATTTTTCATTATTTTTTATGGGACTTTCACTGGCTTGTTTCTGGCATTTTTCTGATTAGAATAAGACCAAACACGATATAATTTGGCCCATATTTACTCTACGTGTGAACTGTGCCGGCGACGTTGACTGTCCGCGTCTCCTTCTTTCCAATACGCTGTTCGTCGTTGCCTTCGAAACTTTCATCGTCGATAAAACCACTTAATACAGTTGAAATTATATCGTGTTTGGTGTCATTTTAATCAGAAAAATGCCAGAAATAAGATAGCGAAAGTCCCATAAAAAAATAATGAAAATTAAGAGATTTGTAAAATCGATCGATGGTGTCGATGTAGTGGTGTTCACACCGATATTGACAGCCGGTGGAGCGAGTAGGCACTGGACAGGGATCGTAGTAAAGACCCAGGACAGGGATCGCGCGATTACGCGTAGTTGCAGTTAAGTCAAGTAATTGTAAAACAGAAACGTAAAACTTAATAATTTGCATCTATATATATTTGCATCATTAACACTTTCTCTACCGGTCATCGATCGGTGTGTCGCATCGAAGAAAGCTTCAACAATTTTCTTGTAAATAACTAAAATTAGAAAAATTGTTAGGAACCATTCGATCTTGTGTCGCGTTTTTTTTTATTAATATGTATATGTATTTTCTGAGGGACGATGCATTAAGGCGACGCAGTTTTATGAAATGTAAAAGTACAAATTGCATGCGAATGAAGCATCGTTCGCATATCAGTTGAACACGAGTTGCTTACAAATCGTCTTACAAAACGAACAGAATATTTATTAAAATTTTCTCTTCACTGTGAATTGTTCCTACAGTTTTACATTTATGGAATCGCATAAACAAGTTTTATACGCAATTACCCTGGCACAACGATGAAAATAATGGTAATAAAATAAAATGTTTTATCTCGATATTGCGATGAGGTGAAATAAATTTTCAATTGCATATTCTTCTACGAAATGAGGAAGGTATTTCACAGAAATTGAGCTGAAAATGTCTCTAAAACGTTGTTCCTCTTCCCTTCTAACGAGATGTTAATAAGGCGCGAAAACTTTCAATTTAATCCCTTGGAACTTTTCACGCGGAACTTGTCATATTAACGCTTCGATTCCAACCAGACGAGACATGGTAACACCTCCGAAACGACCGGTTATGTACAATACAAATCAGATAGCTAAATAATATTAACACGGGATACTGATTTCGAGAATCTTTCAACGTGTTCAACGACGTTCAACGTCGTCCACGCGTGGATTGTCTTGGCAACTTTTTCTGCAGAATTCTCAATCTTTATACTACGAGTTTTGGTACATTACTTAAAGCAATCCTTGTATTTTTAAAAAGAAATCAATAAATCGTACATACATGATTTAACACTGCCCGCTAAACCGGTAACCTAAAAAATTCTATAAAATTATAATAAAGTATAATAAAGTAATTATAATAAAGTAACCTATAAAATCAAAGCGACATTAAAGCGCGAGGAAAACAGACACGGCTGTAGTCCTTTTTTTTTTCTCGAGAAGATAAATATTCCAGCATCGATGCGCCAGGAAACGGTAAAAACGATACACCGATGAATACATTCACGAGAGTAGCGGCGGAATCGGTGTTTCGATCCTATACGACGCGACGCGACGCGGCGTACAAAGAATTATGGAAGCGTTCGGTCAGTCGGCAGACAATCCAATTACCGGCGAGTTGCGAAGCCGTAAACTTGGGGCCCCTGTAGCCGCTAACTATCGAGTAATTATGAATAGTCGAGTGCATATCGCGCGTGAAAATCGGAACTGAATTGGATAGTTGGAAATTCATTTGGAACCAATCACAAGTCTCATCTCCTATCGTTTCCTCCCTCTCTTCTTCCTTTTCTTTCCTCGTTCCTCATTCGATGGAACGACCACGATATACATATTGTATGTACATATGTATATGTATGTACAACGCCAATAAAAACCCAATCGAACGGATAAACTAAAACACGTGTAATTCACTAAATAACTTCTATGTCATTTTTAATGAGCGATAACGAGGCATAATGATCATCGCGACACAATTTCAAATATACAGATAATGACTATTTCGAGATCAGGGATAAACAGCCTTCTTTAAATAAACTACACTCTCCTATAAAACACAGATTAATCAACATTCGTCACGACAATAATCTAATTATCACCCGTCCGCTTCGATTCTTTCACTCTCGGACTAGCGAAGCGCGGAGAGTCCTGTGCCGAAATCGCTCCGACTCGCACCGATACTTCGCTAATACATACATAAGTACATGCTCGAGGTCCTCCCCACTCCAACTTGACGCAAATCCGTGACTCCGGCACGGTAAACGGCCGGTATATCTTTAAATTTCATGGAACTGTTTACATCGTCGCTTCGGTGATACTATCCTCTCGAAAGCAGTCCAGCAATTATGTATGTACATGAAACGATTGGGTCAGAGATATTCGGATTCGTACAAAGTAGATTCTCCGAATAGATATTTCGAGGTATTTCATCTATTCGCGAGGAAGATAATTTCGGCGATTATAATTAATCGCTCGCAATAATATATCATTATTCGAATTCCTGCGCAAGGAATATTCCTATTCGAGCGTTCTTGTTCGCATGCTCAGCCTGGCTGATCGTCATGCCAGCGCGCCTTCGCGTGAACGTTGTTAAGACGATAACGGTATGTATACTATATGTAGTTAACAGTCCTACGGTTATCGTGTAGTACTTAACAATCCAAGAGAAGGCGTACGAAGTCACCGAGGAAACGTTTCGATCAATGTTGATTCATCGTCGCCTTATCGCTTCATTCGAATACGGTGTAATACGCCTACTGTTTTGCGATGCGACCCGATTCTTGCCGCGTGGATTTCGACCGTATCCAACCGAGGTCGTAAATCTCGGCTTCGCTACTGTGACGCGTCGCGTAATCGTGCCGCCGGAATAATACCCGCCAAATTAATATTGGGTACAGTAATCGCGCGATCCCTGTCCTGGGTCTTTACTACGATCCCTGTCCAGTGCCTACTCGCTCCACCGGCTGTCAACGCAACGCCGCGCCGCTTCGCAGGGCGGCGACGATTGATGTCGGCTCGGGTATGTCGGAGCGAACACCGCTACATCGACACCATCAATCGATTTTACAAATCTTTTAATTTTCATTATTTTTTTATGGGACTTTCGCTATCTTATTTCTGGCATTTTTCTGATTAAAATGACACCAAACACGATATAATTTGAACTGTATTAAGTGATTTTATCGACGATGAAAGTTTCGAAGGCACCGACGAACAGCCATCGAACTATGCGTTCTAAACTTTTAATGAAGTTCTCGAGTTATTCAACGAGTTCAACATCCAATACATTTTTCACAGGATTTTGCAATAACACGAAAGAGAAATGAATGGGAACGATCAACAAGATCTGGGATTTCATGGGCCCCCGTTGGACTTGGCGAACGCAAACGGGTTTCCAAACGCGACTATTCACCGTTTCGCGCGTCGTTAATTTCACCCGGTCGTCGCGCCGGTCGGTGCACACGTGCACGCGTTAAAATATTCGTCGGGTTCCACTCCTCTGAACCGGTCTAGCATAGCGACAGGATGCACTTGAAGTTCAAGTGCACGAGCGAACATTCTCTATCCTTCGACGCCCCTAACAGTCGGCCACGCGACCGTGGAATGAAACTATTAAAACGGCGCGGCGACCCTGTCTAGCATGCATATAATGTATGTATTATGTACTTACGCGAAGGAATCCATCGGCGACCGTGCGTTTGTCAGCCACCGTGGCGTTTACGTGCCTTCATTATTCTTCCAATTCGACAAGTTTTTTCGTTTAATTCCATTACGCAACACGCGGCAGACATAGAAGCCGAGCGAGAAAGTACTCTCGGCTTTTCTTTTTTTCTAATGAAAATTTAAAAAATACATTTTTTAATATTCCCAATAGCCTGTATTTTAAATATTCGTGCAAAACAGGTTTTGAGGACCAGAATACCCTTTTAATCAGGTAAAATACACGATTCAGCCGGATATCGCTATGAAACGACAACATCCGATTAGATCGATACCACCGATCGTTTAACGAATTATACAAGTTCGCCTCCGGCTGCCACATCGTGCAGCAGCTTTACATTTTTCTATACTCGCGTTTCCACTGTAACGGATTATGATACGCGGTGGAAGAACTGCGCGGATATTAACGTAGGTGGATTTGGAGGTGCTTGACCCAAGGTTTTGCTGTCGTGTCAGGAATATTGTTTCAGCGTTTTTGTCCGGCATTTTGGCTGGCTTATTGCTTTTTCCAGCGATGAGTAAGTCACATGATAGTTCTGAGTTGGTATACCGACTGTGAATTGAACTCGTTATCTATCGACTAATGTCAACCTTTCAAAGTAAACTAACGCTCAAAAGTCCTACAATCCTAGTACATATATTGAAAATATGCAACAAAAATATTCTCCGATTAGAAACATTACCACCACATCACACCCGACCATACCCTCCGAAGACCAGCTACAAAAAGAATATTCGCAAGCTTATCGTAATCGCCGTAGATATGAACTCGATCAAGCTGAATCTGAAAAGAGGATTTTCAAATCGAATCGATTCGGTACTTACGGAATTTCGCTCTTTCGTTCAACTTCCTTTTCCCCCGTTCCCTTAATTACGAACCGGCAATCTTATGGTTCTATAGGAGTCAGCTTTTTCGGCATTCCTCTTCCTTTCAGTTTTCCGAGGTCTGCCCCGTTCACAGTTCTCCGTTCTTCTCATTCCCTTAATCACAATCCAGCGATCCTAGGCATAGGATCTTCATAGGCTTAACATTTCTGGTATTTCGGTACTCTCCTTCCTTTCTCACCGGGTGATCCGTATGTCCTCTCTCACTTACCCCCCCCCCCCCCCACACACACTCTCTCTCTCTCTCTCTCTCTCTCTCTCTCTCTCTATCTCTCTCTCTCTCACTCACTCACTCACTCACTCACTCACTCACTCTCGTCTGGGTCTGGCTATCTCGCGGCCGCAACGCTGTATACTTGGAAAGCATATCTCTATTCATCCGTGAAGAAGATGTTCATTGTACCTTTTTCCCGGTGTGTAATACGCGGACGGTCGTTCGAGGGAAACGTGTCGGCATAGAGCCGGTCGCATTCCAAGATGAGAAGAGTTGGCAGAGGCAAAGAACTAGAACGACTTCCAATTATCGACATGCTCTAGGCGGTGGTACACCGCCGCTCAAAAGTAACTCGCCGCTTTCTTAATGGCGATCACTGAGAAATAGTTACGAACCCATTAAACACGAGGACTGTTTTAATATTAGGACGAGGACGATAACTGTTTTAATATTAGGACGAGGACGATAACTGTTTTAATATTCGGTCATACGACTTGAATTTCTTTTTTTTTTTGAGAGAGAGAGAGAGAGTGAGAGAGAGAGAGAGAGTGAGAGTTGATAGATTCGAAGGTTGAAGCCTCCTCTTTACAACGAATCGTTGAAAATTGATGTACGATTTTTCTTTCGCTGTTCTATAGAACAAAAGCGAGTAACAAGATCGTGTAAGGCACGTTCCCCGAATTATTTCAATAAGACTTAAAGATCTTAAATTCTTTTAATATCTTGACTGCTTTAATTGGCTGTCCACCAATGAATATCGTTCGATGATACACATATATGTATCATCGATTCTAAAAAAATTCCAACTGTCCACGTACTTTTGAACGGCAGTGTACGGTGAAGTGGCCCGACGTCGATGAGAGCGTATCATCCTCATGTGTAGAGAACTTGTTTCTTTACCGATGCACCGTGCACTTTCCAGACGATTGATAGACTCTCGTGTACGTACACACGAAGGAGTAGAACTACGTGTCCTCTTCGTATTTGTAATTTCTTGCGCTTCCGCAACTTGGCAAGCGTAACAAGCATAACGAGGACGCTAGTATAGATAGATAGATAGATAGATAGATAGATAGATACAGAATGAAAAGAGAGAAGATGTCTTCTCATGATCAATCGTATCTCCTTTCAAGCAAGTTAACGTGTATACATACTTCCTATTCTACCTGCATTACGTAGATGCATAGCTAGAAATGAATTTCATTATGATAATCATTCTTCATTACTCGAGCCGCACATGCGCTGACAAAATGCAATATGCATGAAGATTCGCATGCGCGGAATTCGCGAACCTGTAATGTACTAGCTATTCTATGGTTACTTCGTGGACTATGGTGATCCGTTAAGGTTGCCACAACTTAATCTTCTGACAACGATACCGCCCCCGCGCGGATATCTCGCGTGATCGGAAATCCAGTTTGTTTAATTTCAAGGTTACTATTAAACATTTAATTTTGTTGTATAATATTGTATAAGCACGTTAGTAAATTTGAAACACGGGCGAATTCACTTTTTATTAACAAAAATGTTGCTAGCAGTAAATGTTGGTACAGTGTTAGTATCCATTATTTAAATAATTATTTTATAAATACATATTCGAATACTTGTGTCTATTTATCATTTTGAAGTTTCATCTAAATATTCATTTTAACTAAACAATGCGTTATTTCAAAGTTATTATACAAGTCCATTTTCGAGATCCAGTATATCATTCGCCGTGACTATGCGTGACAAAACTCGCTCGCTTTGCGGCCACCTTGTTCAAGTGCGTGACAAGACTCGCTTATCTATTCCATGCTTAGAGACCACATTCTACTTTTCTCAGTATGCACAGAATCCGTCGCTTGTACATTTGCTTGTCCACGCGGTCAGTAGAGCATAAATATTCATTTTTGAAAACCTTCCCAAAATTGCAATACAATTTTCACCTTAGCATCATTCTGAAATTATTTATATCTGTATAAAATGTTAGCACCACTCTTAACGAAGAATGTCATTGCAATAAAAATGATATTGTAGCGACACACGGTTGGCGACTATATGTATACGTACATTTGCAATAATAAGTTTGTTCGAGCTACGTATCACGCTTTCAGCATGAAGCGCAGCTTGGCGCAATATGCGTTTTCGCGCACAGTTTCGATTTTAAGTTTGATAATGCCAACGCTCTTCGTCGGAGCACTTTTTACTTCGATCTCCACTTCGTTCTGTCTTTCATTTCCCTCCCTCGCTTTTCCCGCAGACTTTTGATCTTCCCTCTCGCTCCACCATTCGCGCCCAAGCATGTTTTTCTTCTGGCCTGATGGAAAGCTGAACTTCGCAACAGATGCAACCGGTTTAACCGCTTACCTCACCGAGTGTGAGATTTCACGTTTTTCGAAGCTCTTGGCGCGAGCGCTCCTTGAGAGAATATCATTTTTCCAATTACAATATTCTCTCCGTAACTGTCGTATCTTCGGGTCTGCCGAGAGACAGTTCTAAGACAGCTGCTATACTCTAACTCTAATGTGCCGAGCATAGAAAAGGATAGCGATTAAAAAGAAAAAGCGGAACTGTGGTTCGTGCGTCCGGCAAGCATCAAAGGACAAAAGCAGCAGTCCTTATTTTTGATTTTTCGTTAACCAGAATTTTTACCATCAATTTACCATTACCAAAAAATACGTAAACACGGAAGGTACCAGGCACTATTACAGAATTTCCATCTTAATGTGCAAAGAGTTTCTGTCTAACCGCAGTAAATATCAACAATTTATCGCCGCGAGGTAGCGTTGTCGTTTGAAATGGAAAGTATCGTGGTTCGAATGGCATAAGAGTTGAGTCACGGTCGCCTTACGTGTTTCGAAAATTCAATCGGAACAGTGTGGAAGAATGTAGGCATTGCGATCGGGGTACCTATGCAAACGAGCAGGAAACCAAGCAACGTTCACGGATGGTAAATGTCACCGGATGAGATTTACACGCGTAGGTCATGTGCGCTATGAATCACACACGATTACGGAAAACTTGTTTCTTCGAGCGCTCCACGGTAGCCTAATCCCCGAGTTTACCGATCTTAAGAGGGGGGGGGGGGCTCTCCTGTAAAGCAGAAAAGTTTACTAACATTTTTTTCTAAAAAACTATTAGCTTTTCAAGTTTTTTATTTTATACGTACAAAGATACATCGAAAAACCAGGGAAAAAAATATTGTAGCTATCTTTTTATCACTATTACGTCAAGTTGCATACAATTGTTGTTATTCGGTACCAGTCATCAGATCCTAAATGGTAAAAAAGTTTTATAAATTGGATAGTTTGTTGTTGCTCGAGTATCCCCCCTCCCCCCCCCCCCCTCCGCCCCCACCGTCCTCTCCTCGACCCTTAAATACAACTAATCATTGCGTATTCATCGTAGAGAGTTGTGTCGTAGCGGTTTTCCTTTGCATACAACGATGCAGCTACTCGCGGTGACTAATTTCTTTGTCGCAGAATTATCTGAAATGAGCATCTCAAGGTCAAGTCGTACGTTCTGGCTAAGCGCATGCACTTACTTATTACTGCGCATTGTTACCGTCAGTTAATGCAATTTTACTCCGGATAGATTTACAGCTCTATTATTTCCGTTCACCTTCGTTAGCGCTGGATTTGTTTTCGCGACAGCTGAAGCTCAGATTTCAATACACTTTGCGAATAAAGAAGACTACATTCTTACCTAACCCGCAGACGATCGACCCCTTATTCTCATGATCATATTATTGAAGTTATCAATTTTTTTTAAAACATATCTTTTAATGTAAACACTTGTTGTTCCTGATACAGCAGCTGTTCGAAACTATACTTGTTCTGGAAAAATTTTCAATTTCCATTTCTCCTGCGTCTAGAAGAAAGTTTAGCTTCTAATGACCGCGATCGATCTACCACAATTAAAAATACATTTCGGGTGTTCAAGTGTAGTAGAGTTAATGTTTTATAAGTTTGATAAATCCAAAATTAACAAGTGGAATCACTGGAAAACAATTAGGATCGCAGACTTTCGACGAGAAACGCGAGGATTACGCGATCTCGTGTTAGACATCGAAGCACATGGTTTCTAAATCCGCTTTTTACGGCCATCGCAGCAGCGCTTTGCACTTTAAATGTTAAGTTTCATCGAGATTAACTGGCGTTCATATGTTAAGCTACTGCAATCAAATGCAAAAACAAACGAGATAATTGATGTATGCTCGGTGTCGATCTCGTCCAGTTCGATATTCTCGATTTCGAAATATCGAAATTCTTTTTTCGATTGGCGATACGAAAAACCATATTTCACGATTGTCCCGTTTGTACTGAATGAAAATTGCTTTTACAACGATATTATATTTTTTAAACGTTCACGGTACTCCAACCCCCATCTCGATAAATTAACGTTGTTGCGAGAAAGAATATTTTACAGGCAGATCGTTGCTCGTATTTCAATTGAACGATTTCTCTTTGAATGACAAACAGTTCTCCGCTGGTCATGTTATTTAACTGTATATTTCCTTGTATAATGTTCACAATGGTTAATCGAATTACAGAAATGCAATAGTGGGGAAGAAACTTTTTACCGCTGTTTCGTAGATATTGCAATTCGTCCGAATTCGTGAAACAGCCTTGCTTACGCATATACATAAACCCATTATCATAAAGTTGGTTACTATGTACATATTTTTAAGCTATGGTAAATTGGTGTGGTGGGAATCGGTTATTTGCGGACACACGCGCTACAGTACAATTGTTTGCTATGAAAAATGGATACTCGATGGAAACATACAATAACGGTTATGTTTGAAACATTATTACCGATTGACAATGTTCATATTTCTGGATATTTCAATTTTAAATGTTAGATTAACCGGAAAAAGCCCGTAATATATATGTATTTTATCGCTCGCTCAGGATGTACGGAGCGGGTATTCTCAATGAAACACGCATCGACGGGTGAAGCCGTCCGCCAACAGTGCGCTTTATTAACCGAATAACAACCAATACATATACAAAGATGAGCCCGAGTCGCGTCCACGGGTGTAGTCAAGTCCAGACTGTCGTGTCCTTCCCCTTCGCTGGGGGTAGGTCCCCAAAAACCCAGGTCAGCGTGCGGGGGAGAAGTCTTGGGGGAGGAAGGTCCCCTCGTAGCCTTCCCTTCCCACTCTAACTGCACCGTCGCGGCACCTTATGGGCGCGCGTGCTTAGGGGCATCTTACATAAAATAAATTAAAAAAAATAATTAGTTAATGTAAAATACTATATATGGAATAGACTAAAATATAATATAATACATTGTATACTAAAATGTGCTATACACATTGTTTTGTTAAAAATGACAAGACCGAATTTTTATTTAGATTGTGCGCGATTTTTATGACGATACGTTACATTGTACCTACAATGCTTGAATAAAGAAGTTTATTCTATAATTTCACAGAAAAGCCTCTTCATAATCTGAATAATTGTGAAAGAAATAACGAAAACCGGTTTGCTTGTCCAACAGTGGTAGGTTTTCTGTGAAAGCGCGAAATGAAAACGAATGCAACAGCAAGAGGCTACTCGGTGAATCCATTTTTGAGCTGAAAACTTGCCGAAAAAAAAAACAAGTTGTCAATATCCAAAGTAATTGCGGATTTGTTGGCTTTCATATCCGAGAAACGGTCGCATACATACATACAATACCGCGTAAGATTCATTAAACACGGTCCCGTGACGTGGCGAAGCGCTTAATTTTGGTGCTTATCAATTCTGGTTCTGGACACTAGGTAATTATAGTAATTATGGTAAAGCATTGATGTAGTTAGTGGATGCTGGCAGTATATGTACAGAGGATGGATACATGCGCACAGCAGCAATACAGGTCCTCGGTGACAGTGGCCTACGCCAATATTAGGATGAACCTCTTAGCGAGGCTTGCAGCTATAACCATTGGCACAGCCACTTAAATTAATAGGCGACAATTAAGCGGATAATAATGCCGCTTCTACGCGCCCTTCCGATTCCGATTGGGATGGCCGTTAATAAAAAGACAATCCCGGAATTTACGTCCGACGTCGGTCTACCAACGGCAATTCCTTCGCCGATAATGCTGTCCAGTTCGCTCGGGTAGCCTGATTCAGGCTGGCGAAGAAAACACGGTAAAATTGATCCGCCGCGCCGCGCCGTGTAAAGCCACGAAATATCGTTGTTCCCCGGTTATCGTACGCATGCATCTAGACTACAGATATTCTCACCGAATTTATACCGCAGTCTATCAAGTCGTTACAATTGTCAACCGCCGGAAATCGTAGGGTACAATGAACGGCGCCGAGAAGGCTTTATGGAAATCGATACGAGTACACGATGGAACTTGTGTTATTTTAACTGCCGCTTCTTGCTGCGTTAATCTCTACCGTTTTATTGTCCTTTTGTACCACTCGTCCAGCCACACCCCGTACACCTTTAAAATTCAGGGGCAAAAACCGCGCTGCTTGGTTTTACACCAACCTAATGGTATTTGTACCTTGTATTTGGAGAATCCCCGCGCGGTCCATAGTTGTGTAAAGAATCATAGTAGATAATTAGTATGCGAATTTCAAGTATGCAGAAGCATTCAACAATCCAATACCTTTTGGATCCACTGTAGAAAGTTGCACTCGTGGATTGAGTAGAAGAGAGGTTAATTCTGATTCTACATAATATGTATAATAGCATAAAAGCGGTGATCCAAGTAAGCCGCATACGACGCTCGACGAGTCGCATCGTTCGGATTCCTCGGTTCTGTATTAGAGGGGAAAAGCGCGAGTACAAAGCGATGAAAATTGTGTCCCGGCAAATACACAATACGTATGCCAAAACTCGTCGATGCGGTCCCGGAGCGAAAGAAAAATGGCGTGGTGTGTGGTGCAGCTGGTGGTGGGGGGGGGGGGGGGGGTACAGAGGAAATATCAGTTTTTGCTCAGGGCACGGATCTCATGGAAAAGAAATGGAATTTTGCCAAGGCTGAGCCGCGATAGGAATGCCACCGTCTATTTTATTCCGCAGTCAATGGCACTCGGCACCTACTCGCCGTGACGGCTCTACACTCTGTTTCCCTTTTTGCAGGCATCGCATTAAACCTTCCTAATGCCACTTCAGGAGGCTTCGAGGAGGAAGACTGAAAAAACCACGTCCGATAAATCGATCGCGTTCAAATTTCTCAGGGGAGAACTGGCCCGGTGTGCACGGAAACGGCGCGGCGCACAGCGTCGGGGAAGAAACGATTATCGATACGAAATGTTCGACTACAATCGAATGTCTGTCACACAGCGTTTAGAACATTTCGGTGAGATTTGCCACGACCGACACCAGTAAACGAAAGCTGTAACTATCGACGCCTTCTCGGATCGCGCGCACCTTATCAAAGAATCTTCGAGCGTAGGGGGAGAAGTAAAAGATCATTTTGACATTCTGCATTTATTGCTCGTGTATTAGATGGTATTGTGGTCTGTTTTCATCTTTCTGGAGCCCTAGAATCTTTCGACAGCCTGTATATCGAGACACATTACCTTGGTCGATCGGCTCGGTAGCCGACAATAATATCACGCCGCACTTGCTGCTTTACAAGGAATTTGCTCAAGTGATTTACCGTAGAACCCTTTTAGTGCCACGTCACAGTGCTGCCGAGTCAGTCCTACGGTCAAATAGCGAATGCAGGATTCCGTAATTCTGCATAGAAAACGGTCGCGCACGAGCAAATATCGGGAATCGATAATCACGTCGGCAAAGATTTGGAAAAAGGAAGAGACCGGTGACCGCGTGAGGTCTCATTTGTAAAGTGTCAAAGGATTACGTATACTTAGTAGCTTGAAACTCGGCTCATTCTGCTGAAATGGTCAATCGGGTTTTGACTTTTCGATATTGTACATATGTACGTACGTACCCCAGAAGCAGCGGTTGAATGTCTCGTTCGTTGTGCTAATGAAACGTTAAAATCAATTCAAGTCGATCCAATTTCCGAGTTCAAGTATAATGTATTATGCATATGTAACTTTTTCCACATAAAGATCTGCAGGTTTCGTTATTCATGAAAATTCGTCAACAACATTACCATGACGTAAATTATCATTTTTACAATGTACATGTAGTTGTATTGTAATCTGTACTCTTTTAATATTCTTTAAATTATGTTGGAATTTATAAATGAGTTGTCGTTCTCGTAGCAGCAGTTTTACTCATTTCACCTTATAAATTTCCGGCCACTGATATTGGGATATTTGTTAACAACCGAGAAATACTGTATGTATATCGTACCCTGCGTTGTCGACTGTATTCAATTAACGCAGACATATCGCTATCATTAATCTTAATTGACCTTTCCGTTTCCATCTTTATCTTTCAAGCTGAGATCGTCACTTCTGAACTTCTTAAAAACCGTTTTGCTCAAACGCGGCCATTAATCACATCGCCGCGCCGCACCACGCCGTGTGACACGCCACGCACTTTTTTAATATTTCCACCATACCGCTTTTCTATCTGTAAGCGATAGTAATCTGAAAAACTTGAGAATTGAGTACATTAGGTTCTCTTACATTTAAACGAACTCGAGATTATCTTTCTACGCGAATGCGTTCGAATTGTAAATTCTCCATTAAGTTGTTGTTCGAATTGCAAAGCTTCCATTAAGTAACAAAAGTTGGCCATTCGATATACATACATACAGTGAAAAGTAAATTTCTGTGAATAATTTTTATATCGATTTTTATATCGTATGCGGTCACGCGGAGGTATTACTATACATATGTCGTTGCATCCATCTTGACTGTGAACTATATGTATAAACCCGAGTAATAATTGACAAATAGCGGGAATCAGAGCTACCAATTTGTTCGCAAGAAATAGTTAAAACAAAATATTGCCTTTTGTTACAGATGCACGCCAAGATGACAACGACGGGTTACTCTTACTTGAAGATCCTGAAAGAGAGTACGAGAAATCCCTACCAATCGATCCGTTCGATACAGATCCAATACTTTCTCTATCCTGGAATTGGCCTAACTGCTGGTACACGCGAATGAGCGGTACGTAAAACAAAAGTTGTTCGATTTCCGCAAAACTACCGAATGCTTTCGCTGCGAATTTCGCACGAACAAGCTTTTTTGCTAATTAATGTTATTTTGTTGGCTCATCCACTAGACAATATTGTACAATACACTATATGCGTGTACAATTTCAACTCGATTGATCCAATAGTTTTTGAGATATGTTGCTCGCCAACTTTAAAAAAGTTGCTTCGAGGGTAAATGCATTTAAAGTAAAGAATTTCGAATTGTAACTTTAGGAATATACACTATGTGTTCTACTATATAGATTGTTGATTAGAGCAAAAAATTTGATTTTCTTTTATCCTCTACAACAGGATCACTTTTTAAGTAGAATAGTCCATTACACAATATAGACTGATAGTAAAACGTCCCGACTTGAACTTCCGCTTAGTTTTGGAAACTTCCTCGTGTCTAGATAAGGGAAATTATACTATCGTATAATACCGAGCTCGGTTAATATTTCACTGACCTTCGTATTAATTAGAACGTAGCAGCGCGCGGTGGCTTTGCACAAAGGTTCATCGAAATCGGTGCGTAACGGAACGTGATCGCTCCCCCGCCCGCCCCGGTTAGAACAACGCGGATACGCAATCACGGTTCAACAATCACAAATATAAAATTACACGGACTCGCGCGCGCAACTGTGTTCGTATTTCGCTTACATGCGGTGTGTAACTTCCGGGACACTGTATGCCCGTGATTCCTGCGAGCAATCGGTGCACGTACATACATGCATACAGTCGGCCGATTATTGTTTCCCATGACGTTATATTTCGATGTCTGCTTGCCTGCCTGCCTGCCTGCCTGCCTGCGTTTGTTGCGATCGTGAAAGCGACCGTGTCCGTCGTTGAAATTACTCAAATTTCCGACGTTTTATCGCAACCCGTATGCACGCGTGTATGTATGCACCATCCGTCGCCACACGAAAATAAGGTTGTCGTTGGTCGGAGGACAAAATTACCGCCAGAAGAAAATCACTCGGTCGTGAAGTGAAAGTTACCTAAATGGGTAATAACGATGGCCCGTTGTAAGTAATGACGGGATCAGTTTCGACACACGAACCACTGAACAACCTCTTATATCCGAGTACTTTTAGATTCGATCGTTCCTTTATGGTTTCACAGATTCACACGGCGCGACGCATAGTGGACCGTTTCTATGAAATAAGTAGAATTAATCGAAAAATTTTCATGTCACGTTTTCTTTCTGAGCAAATATTTTCTTGCCAATTAAGAATGAATTTTTATAGTACCAGTATTTATTTATTTCTACTAAAAACTCTTTTATACTTTTACCTCCTACCAAAATCGTCATTCTCTATTACAGCAAAGCATAAAATAATACATATATTCGGTATTCTTTACATTCGTCTAGGAATTTTGTTACTTTTTTAGTATATTGATAACGTTAATTACAAGAAAGTGAAGCACACGAATTCTAGTGATCTATTGAAGCATATGATTAAACAATGCGTGACGAATAATGGCGTCGCGATTATCGGTAGAATAAATGATGCATTCCTATCAAGGCGTACGTAATTAAAGATCCTTAGAAGAAGGAACATGATTTATTGGCGGAGCGATTGATATAGTATACGTAAAATCGATATAAATAATTATAGAATTGTATCAGCGATAAAGAAGAAGGCTGTTCGGGGGTACACGAATGAAAGTAATTAACAGAAATTACCGTCCTAATTAACCGGTCGTGATTACTACGGCTCCGTTGAAACCGAGGACCTCTTCGTTTTCTCCTCCTCCCCCTTCGCTTTCTTTCTTTTTTCCCTTCTTTTTCGCTTCTATAACGGAAAATTGATTTTATAGTCTTCAAGACGAGCATCTGCAATTTGTTGCCAGTTGCACGCGCATCTGCTCACGTTCACCGAGCAATTTCATGAATACATCTGCATATTGTTACGATGAGATTTGAGAGAGGGACGAAAACAATGGGAAAGAAGAAGCGGAAAAGAAAGGAGCAGAAGGAAACGAACCGAGGATCGAAGCTACGAACAGAAGAGAGAGAGAGGGAGAGAGAGAGAGAGAGAGAGAGAGAGAGAGAGAGAGAGAGAGAGAGAAGAGACGAGGCGAAACAGAGCCGAAAGAAGAAATACAGAAAAACTGCCCGATGGAAGAAAAGATTGATGACGTTATCGCGTGGAATTTGCAATGAAGCAGAGTTTAAATGGAGTCGCGTTCTTAGAAATGTACGGATCTAAAATAAAAATTTGCTCTCCGAATGTTTCGTGGTCTTTTCGCGATGGTACAACGGCTAAAGGTCGTCGGATATCTCGTTTAATATTATCGACTCCCGGCAGAAAATGAATAAAGTATATAACAGCCGGGGCGAGTGCAGCGCGCACAGCCCCGGCAGTGTGCAGGTGAAATTTCACGCATTCCGAATGTGGTATTTTTCTTTTCCCTTTTGCCTCCCTCTCCTCTAGCCCGCGAATGAAATTTTTTCGTTGCTCTAACTGTTTCATTCGGCGCTGAGGGAGCAAAACTAAATACCTAGACGCTAATTACACCCTTTCGACGCATCGTATTCGCGTAGAAATGTGCAGCCAAGTATCGATTCCTCCGATCACAATTGCAGAGGTTATCGCCTGTGCAATTAGCCAGATAGGTGGTCCTAAATTGACCAGAAATCCATCGGCGGAAAATCTTTTAATGGGGTGTGGGCCGGTGTAACAATTTTGAAAAATCAATCTTTTTATTTAATCGGTAATAGCGTGCATAAAGATTTCGTGCCCGTCAAGTTTTAGACAGGAATTTGAAAACTAAACGGGTTTTTCTTGAAATCATTTAATATTAACACGTCTAATTGAGAAAAGTTTATACTTTTTGTACAAACAACACGAAAATTTGTGGTCGAGCTCTTAAATTTTCATCCTAAACACCATCAATTTATCCCGTGTTTATTCTGAAAATTAAAAAGTGACACAAATATAAGACAAATATGTATCAGCATTTACATTTCTTCATAGAAATTTATATCCTCAAAACTTGTATAATAATTTCTAAACAAATCGAATCACTATGTATTTTGGTTCTTTTGTATCCAAGTTTCTTTAAGCGTAGAATCTTTATTTAAATGGCGATCGCGACGTCTCATTGTTTATCTAAATATCCAATTCCACATATTTTCCACTTGTAAATTGTACAAGTATGACAATATACCTATAATATTCCACCTTAAATTATTACTATGCCAAGTCACTATCATGATTCTGATTGTAATGTAATGGAACGAGCGAACAGTTGAACATTTGCAAATTGGGATACTAGAATAATAATCGGTATTCGAAAGCAAGTATACTATACATAGTACACTACATGCAATCCTTGCGCGGATTTATTACTGAAACGAACTCTAGCTTGTAAATTATTATTCGGTACTCCTTCTAAAACCAACATATTATAAATTAACATGCAAGCATTAACCTCCATGGTAGTTATTCATAGAAGCATAACCAACTATATTATGGTCGGCGAAACAGACGTGGAACGGTTAAACGTCTAAAAAATACATTGTAGGCATCGCATTTTTGGATGATCGTTGTAAAAATGAGGCTTTCATATTAACTTCCATGGTGAATAAAATTACGAAAAAATCTTCCAAAGTTTTCAGTGACGTTTCAACTTGTAGCATTAACTGTGTCGTGCACGATCATAGATGAAAATTATCTATACCGCAGGAGAGGCTTCCGAGCTTTAAAACGAGTCTTTTATATGAAATTATAGCTAAACTGTGGATCTTTATACAAAATAACAATTGTCTACCTCAGTTGCAACAAATTAAAGTCAAATAGAAATTTGTTTCCTTTCTTAGTAGACCCAGTACATACATACATATATTGAAAATTAGAATATGACAATATGTCTAAACTGTTGGCTAATTTTTATGCGGGGTTTCGGATATCGACAATTTTTCGAGAACAGAAAATTTAATGATTAAATACTTTGTGTAACTAACGTTTATTTTATTCTGTCTCATTGAAAGGGAACGTTTCTCCTGTTTTGTATAGAGCGTATCGTACATAGCCTCTTCGCCGGAACATTTCCGTTTCTTTCTTTTTTCTAAAGCGTAGAATTTCGCTCCTCTTTAAAAGCGGGTCCTGTTTCTTTTCTCTGCAGCCAGACAACATTTTAATCCACGACGAGAGCTCCTCTTCTATTCTGGCAGCGAGCCGATACGTAACGCAGGATTTGAATAACTACTCGTCGAATCGTGCAATCGACGATTACCGAAAATTGCCGCCCATTCCCCACGATTCTGCTTGCTCCAGATAATCAAGTACACGATCGACCCGCGCGATTATACGGTTTTTTCTTTCTCCTGTTCTTTGTCCTGATTAACGTCGGCGCGGCACGGCGCGGCATGGCGCGGCGGCGTGGTTCGCCGGTTTTAAAGACCTTTCGGCGGTGAAAGTGTGCGTCGCGTCGCTCGGATAAAATTCATTATGTACCGACCTTGGTACCGGTTACCAGAATCGACCTTTGAGAGCAATACTTGACGGTGCTGGCCGTGCGGTTGCATTTTCCAAAGGTTTACGCAATCGTCGCGCCACCGCCACCGCCGCGCAGCGCCGAAGGCACGTAACAAAATCTGCTCCCGCGTCGGCCGCTAAACCTTTTCAGGGCAAATCACGTCGTATCAACGACATCAAGTCCTTTTGATTCTTAAAGTTGCGAATGACGAATAACAACGGATCAATATATTTATGCAGTTTTTCTTCGATAAAAGACGACCATGTGTTTTTCGCAACAAGAAGTTCTTCTTTCAAAGTTGTCCGTTCGACTCGGCTTAGTGCAAGAGCGTAGTACGTCTTGTCGTGTTCTATCCTTTTCCAGCGAACGATATCGTTGCACCGCCGACCATTTTATGGTATGACGGACAACTTTATGGGACCTGTAAAATCTCGGCCTATTCAAGAACAATGTCAAGCCGAATAGGTGTACCGTTACTCATCCGCGATACGTTGAGAACCGTGTCCCGAGCTATCGTCTTATTTACCGAAACAAAACTATATAATTTCTATTTTATTTATAGAATATTTTTGAAAGAATCCTTTTTCGTAACGGGTTAAACTATGTTAACAACAATGATGTAGTTAACGGCGATTGGTGGGAGACATCCGGAAGCTATTGTCCGGTGTTTATGTGATTTTTCCGATGGTTCGTTCGCGAGTATTCGCGAGTATTATTCACAGCGCAGAAAAATCCCATTATTCTGTAGTGCGCGAAAACGTTGATCGAGCTCACTTATGATGATCGGCCATAGCCATGATATTTGACGAATGAATTCAGGCGTATTATTGTCGGACGCTAGGTATCGTTACATGGAAATGTCACGAATTTTGTGCACACCGTTGAAACATCGACAGAATCGTTTCGTCCATGATGAACGGCCGCAAAATTTGGCCGAACGAACAAGAAATCCGCCAGAATCGGTACTGTTGTCGCCGGTTGAATAATTTGGTGCCTGCCTTGCCGGCGCCATTTTCAGTTACAATTTGGTATTCAGATCCATTCGTTTCGATTAATGGACCCGGTTCTTCAAATTGATTTTCGCGTATAGATATTCTGACACGCGTAGTACGTTCTTTGCAATTGTATTCCCAGTATCCGCCGCATACATACATACATGTACATCGTGGAACGATCAAATCCACCTTGAATGTGCCCTCATTGCTTGTAATAATGCCACGAAACGTTAACTATACAATTCGACTCGGTAACAAAAATGATATATGACAGAATTACTTGGTACGAATCTTTTGTATGTTTTCTGCGAGTGGGGGGGGGGCGTAATGTATGTATTCTTTTACATTACACATTCTCAGGTAAAAAAATTTTTATTCGACTGATACGGCATCTACATATAGACCATTTCAGCAAAATCGTCTGGTACATGGAAAATTAACAATTACGAAGATTGACAAACAGAAGGATTACTAATAATAATTATACATATTTTCATGACTCGAAACTCTAGACTGCAGGATCTACCTGCCAGTCGCGTACACAATTTTATTTTTGATTCTTGCGATATAAAAGATTGACACCTGAAAGCGGTGTCAAGGTCTTGTTTCACTGGTTTTTTTTTCGGATTCGCTTCGGTAACCGCTACATCATTTGAAATGCGTGTAATTCTTGTGGGAACCAGCTAAAATTATTATACTGTTGCCACAGTCATTCTTTCAAATCGGAACCAAACATTATCGGAATAATTAACGGCTCGCGCGAAAGAATAAGCCAGTTTCTTTTTTCATATTATTATCGTACAAAATTAATTATTGTATCATTGGTTGGATAATTTCATTCTTCTGATAAATGCGTAAATACCACCGTCTATTTATGAACGATCGTGAAAATTTCATTGCAAATATGTACATACGTATTGTATCTGTATGTACTTGCATGCACCTCGAATCGGACCTTTATTGTGCGATTAGTGTAACACGCTATATGTAGTCGGTAGAGGCATATCGTACAAACAGTTAAGTGAAATCGCGGTCACTTGCCCCGCGGGCCTTGGAATAACACAAAATCGACTATCCGGAATATTAGCTGGAATATATCGCTGACACTATGGACCTATGCGGATTAAGGCAAGATTGAATATTTAGTTAAAATAACATTATTGTATCGCCGAGATTATCTGCGAATACACATTATTGTAATATGAACACACTCGCATAACCACGCCTAAAAATTACATTGAATCAACTTTACGGTGGTTAGTTATCGAAAAAGTGCATAAAGTACTTATTCTATGTATACTCTGCTCTGATCCTGAAATGAAATTTTTGGGGAGAAGATGATAGAGCGCGAAGAGTGATTCAATTCGAATCGGTACTCGGGCACGTTTCATCCAGTCGATGTAAATAACGATGATCGGGTAATTGCTCAAATGTAATTGACGAATAAATTTAGTAGAAATGCCCGGCTTATGGAAACGAAATTTCATAATTTCAATCAATGAATAAATGACTTTTAATCGCTTACCGAAAGATTTGGCTCGATTAGTAGTATATGAATATCTTTGATTTCTAACGAAACAAAACGATAAATGCATTTTAATAAAACCGTAGAAAGATCCAAATAAAAGAACAAAATAAATATTGTTCACCATTGCTTTCACTAACAAGATTATTTTTAATTTTCGTGTGAATAAATATTTATTGGTTTTCATTTGTCCCTGTTGTCCCAAATATTGATGTTTGCACGTGAGAATTAGAATTTCACATCTCACCGTTCAAGATTTTGACATGTTAAAAGCACGATAAAAATTCGATCAAATTTTCTTGCTAAAACGTCGTGTGTTAAATTCAGCACCGTTGCATCGCCACTTGAAATCTGAACAGCAGCGCTCTCCTAATTGAGATAGGCTTTACCGTACTCTGATTACTTCGTTACAGCGCGGCGCGGCTTGTTCGAGTTTTGGTACACTGGAACGCTTTCCGAATGGAAACGTTCCTTGAAAAACAGTCCATCGATCGAAGACATACGGGAAATCCTATTTCGGTTTGCTGAACAACTTTGCTTAAAGCTAACCGTGCCGCGGCTTATAGGATTAGGTCGGATTAGGTTGCGTAATTTATTGTATGTGTAGGGTGGCCCGTCCATTACGAACAATTTTTGCTGTGCGCTGTTGGCCCTCGAAATGTTACTTTTCTCACGTATTTAATAACATACGTGTTGTCGAATAAGAGTCACTTATTAAAAATGCACACGTTTGTCTATTTACTGTAATACAATACATGTACATATACGGTGACCCTAATCTTGCCAGATTCTTAAAAATCTTTACACCGTAGGCATTTGCGGCCGCGACATAATTATTACAAATGAATGTGTCGCGTTGCATGGTAAGGGGAAGTTGACGATTGCCGGCGTGTAAACGGTTTGAAGAAAATAAATATAAATAATGGTTCTCAGGAATTATGAAGCTTTCTAGCCATCAGGCCTGTCCAGTCCACCTTGCCGTTAGTAAAATTGCATAAACGGGCCACCCTCGGTATACGAACACCTGCATCATTTCGTATGCATGACGAGTTCTCCGTGTAAAGATGATCGAAATAAGGGCACTGTGATTGTTGCGCCCGCCGCCGCGGTAATCTACGAGAAACCGATACTATGTATACATAAGTACTTACATACGCCCTTGAGAGTGACATAGAAAAATCACGTTGTTAAGAACAATTATTAAGCCATCATGTTCCGTTGCTAATAAAGCGGTTCATCGTAACTTTCTTATAGCAATGCTATAGAAATAATTACACCGTTTATTTTCGCCCGAGTCTTGAATTATGCCTAATGTTCTTACGGGTCGATGGATACCTGTCGCTGCAAGACTTTCTCAATAATATCGCTTTCCATCCATCCACGGAACTCTCGCGGCATAACTCATTGTCGGTTATGCTACTTGTATCGTCGATCCTTCCACATAACTGCATTATTTCGCACGGTACAGAAACTTAACAGTAAAATAAAAAATAGTGTTCGAATGTTGGGTTCATTAAATTTCCAAGCCTATAGAAATCGTACCTTTCATAAATTTCCGTCCACTACGTTCATGTCAGAATTTCGAATTTTTTATTCCTGTCATATTTTCCAGATTTAATCACGAAACTGATGCCATGGACCACGAATCCTAAAGCAGCGAACAACACAACCTCTACTACAAACGTGAGTAGCATATTACTACATAGTATCATTGCCAAATGCAGCGTTAATGTTCCAAGCGTTCTTATCCTCTTTCTTTTCAAAATTTCAAGATATAAAGTTAAGAAAATGTTATTTTTATAAAAATACGGCAATCCTTTTTCTAGATCATCGATGGACACGTAGTGACCGTAAACGAGACAACGTATGCGGACGGCAATGACGAATACGGAATTCGGATCCGTGTCCGCGTGATCGACGTGAAGCCCGAGAACGAAACTGAAAGAGAGCCAAACGCTGGAGTAACCACTTCGCCCACGGTCGCTGCAACCCAACCGACTTCCAGTCAAGAGGAACGCACCACACCTGCGAGAAGCGTGGAAACCCTCGAAGAGTTCGACGACATACCGAAGAACCAAGTGGACACCCTCGCCGCTTGAACCGAACCGCTTAAATTATCGCAAGAAATCAAACGAAAATTATCGTTAAATTGAATCCGAAACATTCACTTCTTCGACACGTTGGCCGCAGAGTTTCGATAAACCCAGGAAGCAACTTATTTCTATGCCTTCTAATTAACGCGTAATCTTTTTCGCGTCTTTAAGAAACTTTTTTGACAAGAAACACGCTAATTGCGAACGCATTTTATCAACAAATTTCGAAGATTACAATTTACATACTTCCAATGTTCTCCGTTTGGGGGACGAACGAATAAATAATTCGGATTCAATTTCGATTATTTATATATATATATATATATAAATATATATATTGTATACATACGTTACCTAATAGTTATACGGAATGCTATGACGAAGCAACATTGTTATAACTTTTAAACGTGATAGTTAATTTTAAATGTCATCGCATCGATTGTATTTTGATCTTTCGTATGTTAGAAAGAAGAATTACTTTAACAGAGATTTTTCTCCTAAATACATGTACCGTGGTTCTTTTTTTTTTTTTTTATTAATAAGTGAACAAGATTTAAAAAACGCAAGATACGTCGTTTTACCGAACGATCGCAGATACAATTGCAGATTGTACTATCTGTAATATTCGAAAGTGATATGTATTTATAAAACGAAGTGAGAAGCTCTTCCTACCTTGTGAAAATAGCAACTAGTGCTATCAAATGTTTAAGATTTCTCTTCCACTCTCCTCCGTCTGGGTCCTGTTCATCCTTTTTTGAGAATACTTATGGAAAACTTATGGAGAATCCCGTCAAGAATTTAGTGTATGTATAAAGAAAATTTTACACCAATAGTTTATTTCGTTCGTATCGTCGACGTATTTCATTTATATTAATAAATCCTCGAAAGGCATTTAGAAGCGCGTAAAAGTAGTTTGGAATTTGAAACAACCGTAAATAAAGTTTAATATCGATCAACCTAAAATATAAATGAAAACCGATTGTAGCTTCCGACTGAAAGAGGATTAAACTGAAAGATAGATTCTATTTTTGTATTATTGTATAACGCACGATGTATTTTTTCGCCTGAAAATTTTCGATGAAAAATTGTAATACATTATAAATAAATTACTGTTGATATAAAGCTGTTGTCTTTGTTTCTCATTGCGATCAGGTACTCTGATGATTCTAGAAAAGTTTTGTCTAATTATCAATCCCAGAATAATTAATCGATTCTTCTGTCTATGTACTGTTTGTTTAAAAACGATTCCTGTTCAATTATTATAACACTTTACTTACCGGCAATTTTCTAATAGTTCAACTGCATAGATCAGCAGTTGAGAATTTTTTAATAGATTCCACAAAAACGACAGTAATTTCATTCGTAATTCGACAGATTTTTTTAAGTAATATAATATAACAACTTCATCTGATTAATTGTTTTTAGAAAATTAATCAGCATTTTTTGCAGACGGCTCCTCAGTCATTGAAAATCTATTGTTAAGCTTCCGGTAGATAAACTGTTAACTATTAATAGTTCCAAGTATTTTTCATCTATTAATAGTAGCGCTTGTAATTCAAATTAGAGAAAAAATGGGAGTTTCCCCTTGTGCAGTGTTTGTGTAGTGTTATAATATGCTTTATTATTAATGGGTTTATTGTTGGCGTTCGTTGTTGTAATATTCTTTAGGGCTGCTATGTAGCAGCGACCGCGACGTTTGCGTGCTCATTAATGTTTAACATATTATATGTATTAGTTTAGTTATAGATATTGCGATATACTGCCTGTAAAATAATGATTGTACAAGGAAACGCGAGGAGAGCTCGAGAGGTAGAATATAATATGGTTACGGGTCTCCTACTAAGGGGATTCTCGCTGGCATCGCGAAACGTGTGTCCGACAATAAACAGTCGAAAAAGGACCACAGGTATGGGCCACGTGGTAAGGTCGCTGTTAGCAGCGATCTAGGCCCGTTATGACCCAAGGAGAAGGGTGTGACCACCCTTTCGTGAATTGGGGCAACGTGCACGGTAAGACCTGTGAGGTCGACCGGGGCCGGTAGGCCTGCGATGCCGGCGGGGAGCGGTACGCGCCGAAGTAAATATATTATTATTCGTCAGAAGGGCATATATTGTTTTGTATTCTCCGAGGAATCGAGGTGAGAACATCGAGCTCTCCTCGCGACGTCCTTCCGAGAAAGCCATAATTTCTATCCTGCGTTGACAAATCAATAGTATCTATTACTCTTTTCTTCTATTTTCGTGTTATATGTATAATATTTCCATGAAGAGTCATCTATTAATTTTTTTTAAATTATATTTCGCTTTGTTATATTTATACCTAACTTAATAATTCGGAATGCGATCGTTATAAACTGTACAAATTTGAAATGTATATCTTTTTCAAGGAAGAGATAATCATTTTTCTCAAATATTACACCCCGGTTGTGGACGTTCCCATTATAGTGCTGCCCCCTAGTCTAATTTTAGAATGGAACAGAATCTACCTCATTTCCTCCCTAATCCATACCACAGACGAGGTATAAGGATTAGACCTATCATCTTATGGGACTTCGTGTCACATGTTCTGAAATACCGACTGTTCAAAAAATCAGAGATTTTGGTATGCCCTCTACGATTTAGAGTGGTGAGTTTAGGTATTATCTGCATACAGCATACAGTCTTGCATACATATATATTGCGAATACGTCGAGCCTCGAGCCTATGGGCAACGCTATATATATATTTAGGTAGATGGCTTGAACAACCAATCGCGACTACGCAGTTACCAGCAGTTACCGCGTCGTAGATTTTGCCGCGCAAACGTTACGACCATCTCTCGTGATATCGTTAATTGTGATGTCGTTTGGCATTTTAATGTTTTCGGTTAATTCCTGTGTTTGATTGTTCCAATAATTTGTTCCACTGAAGTGGCTGATAACTAAAACACGAAATATTCTACTTTTATCAAGTTCATGGAAAATATTTACACATCTATAATTCTGTGATAACACGTTACTTAATTGTTGATAAACATTAGAAGTAAAACACTATTTCCAACGGAAGTGAGTCGCGATTTCCATGCTGATAATCTATCGTATTATTCATTTATATTGATGAATTATTGAAATTATTTTAGGTTGTGAATATGGAATGAAGAGTGTTTAATGTTGTGTACAAAAATTGCATAATCATTTAAACAGGCTGATATTAACATTATTATACGGTAAGGAAATTACATTTAATTCATTTTTTGTCATTTCAATGCGCGCGCGTTCCGTTATATATCTCGATATATTTATTATACCTTGCTGTTGTTTTAGGTAAATCTGTGAAAGATGATTGAATCCGATCAAAGCGATAAAGACAACATTAACGACTCCTTGGATAGTAATGAACATGCAAAGAAGAGACTACGCGAAGAAAGCTCAGACGATGATAATGCGCATTCATCTCCCAAAAAGTTATGTACTTCGGATAATAAAATTACATTTGAAGAAACAAAATTAGAACGCAAATCAGAGATAAATGGCAGTGTAGCGAATATAAAAGAAGATACGAGCATCGCCGAAGGAGGTGCAAAAGACACCAATATCGCTAATAGTACAGAAGATGCGAAAGATACAAATATTTCTAGCAGCAAAGAAGATGCAAGATGTACAGACACGACAGAAGAAATACTTTCCAATGCAAAGTTTGAAAATGAAAACAAAGAAATTTGTACTACAAATAACATTAAAGAAACCAATACCGAGAAATCAACCGATAATGAATACAAGGTAAGGAGTTATGCATGAAACAGATATCTTATTCGAATGTATAATACATGTTGTAATACTTTTTTCCTTTTTCACACAAAAGGATAGTATTCCTGTAAAATCTGAGGCAAATGTCAACATAAAGGAAGCAATTGCAAAGAATGAAGAAGCAGAGGAAGATGAGAAAAACAGCAAGCCTAAAAAAAAACGTGATAAGTCGCAAATAGAAGACACAGAAGTGGTCGAAGGATTAGAACTTTCAGTGGAATGTGCAAGCGATAAAGAATCTTCAAGTTCATCTGAATCCGAAAATGAAAAGAACAAAAAACCTAAACCAAAGACAATAATTATTAAAGCCAAACCTAACGATTCAGAACTCGACGTTAGTTCTTCCGAAGCAGAAAAATCAGATTTACAAGACGCGTTTGAAGTGAAACCCAAGCAAAGTACAAAGAAAGAGAAAAGAAAGGCTCGAACTTCATTCAGTAAACCAACAGACGGTGATTCCGAAGAAAACGACGATGTTTCCGACGAAGATTATAGTCCTCGAACTAAAAGAAAACTTAAGAAAACACAGGCAAACAAAAGGAAATCATCCTCTGAATTAAAAGGAAGTCACGATAGAGCAAAGAAAATAAATCAGCAATTAGATGAAAAAGTGGAGGAGGAAGAGGAGGAGGAGGAGGAGGAGGAAGAAGAAGAAAATTCTGATACAATAGACGATAAGAACACAGACCAAGTTTCAAATGTGAAAAAAATTAAACCAAGCGATAGGAGAATAGAAGTGCTGAAAAAGTACATCAGAACCACTGGAATACGTGTTAAATCGTACAACACCATTTGGGCCGGATGTAAATCGAATGCTGCAAAGATTCGGTGTCTCCAGGAATTACTAGAAAAAAATGGAGTCAGTGGAAAACCAACTCTAGTAAAGTGCAAAAGGGCTAAAAAAAGAAACGAGACACTCAAGGATATGGATCAATTGAGTACAAGCAACATTATATCAGAAGGTTCAGAATTTTATATACATAATTCTTTTGACGACCTAATCTAACAATAAGTGTAGTTCATCGACAATAATCGCTAATTATGGTATATTAATTTTTTAGGACGTGTTACACGTGCTCAAAGAAAGAGAGAGGAAACCCCTACGGAACATCGTCAAGCACGCTCTGCTTCAAAGAGAGTTTTAAGAGTTGTTGATAGCGATTCAGAATAATAAAATATAATAAAACTTTCGAATTTAATACTCGAAAAATGTTTCTATAAAATGTATATGCATTGATTATTACGCTTATCCGAATACGATAAGTATATTTCTTTATAATCGGCGATGATATGGATAGGATTACGATAGATGAAGAAATTACGATATCAAATTATACGTATAAATCTAATTATGTTTTAAACCAGTGGTAGGTAAAAACTAAAAAAGGAAACTTCATAAATACTTCGCTTATATTATCAAAAAAATTATAGTTTTCATTCTTGACAGGAGATTAATCTGGTTGTATATGTATAATGAAATTGTTCGCATTCGTTTGAAGAATTGGATACTCGAGCAAGTTTGGATTGTACAATATTATAATACAGTATGTATGCAAGTAATTATTCTATTCTCTACTTTAAATTTCTTGTCGTTACAGATCATCGTTTCTACGAAATACTGCTAGGTCAGCACAACAGAACTTTAGACTTTTTTTTTGTCTGCAGTTTGTAGAGATTTATCGCAAAATGTTGTCCGTAATATTCTTGATTTTACATAATTTGAAATTCATGTAATGTAGGTCACTTTCTATAGAAATACTATAGACTTTAGTAATAATATATTTTAATAATATCAAAAATGTGAATATACAGATTATGATGTATACTTAAAATAAAAACATTTCTACTAATTGTAAGTATAGTTTACGACTGTTACAATTAATAGCGGTAGTTTGAATATATTTAAAAATATACTCTTGTAAAAAATTGTAAAAAAAATTTTCATTCATACTCGATTTTTTCTTAGGGTAAGAGCGTGTTCACATACATGTCATAATTTACGAATCGCCACTCCGATTCTTCGAGTATCTTCGCGTGAAAGCGTTTTAACCGTCTACACCAGTGTTTGGTAAATTTACCTCAATTGGGGCAAAATCGTCCCGACCGTAGCGCCCACTCTTCCTCTCTTACTTCTTACGTACGGTGGGGCAACAAAGACACACGATACACCAGCGAACGCGGCGAAGGTGCGTGCTGCACGGAAGAAAGATTCGTGGGAGAAGCGAGCGTTCGAGGGATCCCAACCGTGCCCGACACTGATCTACATTAAAGTTTATAATACGTTCTTCTTCTCTTCATTTTTTTTAGTATAAAAGTAAATTTTATGTTAAGTTAACGTTATTATGTTGCTGGCTGCAAAAACATTGCAATGCATTCTTTGCTACAGAATAATTTCTTATCCTTAACTGCTGTTCGAGCTTGTAATAGATTTTTTTTGCAAATATAACAGCAAAAGCAAACACCTGTTGCATGAAAATTTAAATCTTTTAAAGCAACACCTTGCTGATCTGCAGCAATTACATTGTTGCACGTGTTACATGTTTTGGCGTATGTTTTTTGATAACATGGAAGGCATAGTGGGCGATCACTTTCTGTGGTATATTGTTTTCCAGCTAAAGGAATATCGCAATCCCAACAACAAAAATGTTTGACATGATAATTGTGCCCTTCCGCGACAGTATACTCTCGCAAGAAAATAAGCTGAAAAATTCAAATAAAGGTTACACTCGAAATCCTAAAACATTGGAAAATATTATTATAAAATGCAATTAATACCTCGTCACAGGCAAAACATCTAGGGATTCCCATGAGCGACGGCAAATCTCTTCCACAATATAATTTGTTTTTATAGTAAAAATATACTAAATCTACTAATAATTCGTTACACGTATCGCACACAAAACATCCAGGGTGCCACATAGCATTTTTAGCTTTTTCCGCTATTACAGCCACATCACCAACACATATTACTCCTTCGCATTTATGACATTTTTGTTGTTTAGCAGGATTCATTGATAGATTTTCTATCGCATCCTCAAGATGTTCTGGTTGATTTGTTCTGACACCGTAAACAATACTTTGGCAAGGGAATGCATGATTGTGCAATTTTTCGGAATGAATAATAGTGGATGGTACTGTAAAGTTGTCCAACATTGCTTGATGATTATTTGCGTTTGAATATTGTCTACACGTTTGAAACGATAGTATTGGTGAAGGTGAATTTTCCATTAAGTTCGAGTGCGGTGCCATTAGATCCAGAGGAATTGACACAAGTTTTTCTGGCTTGGTCCTCATTATTTCGTTTTCTTCTTCAATTCCTGTAGATTGAAGGGTATTTTTTTCCACAGATTGAATGTTGACTTGCGACAGACTCGATACTCCGGATGGACATGTCGTGTTTGTCGCAGCAATAATAGTTTTTACATCGTCATTCTCGGTATCATTACTTATACTTCGCGATGCAACGTTATTTTTTAATAAATCACCGGTATCGAAATCTTTTGCAAAACTGAATGTATTACATGGAATTTGTGGTTGGTAATTTCCTTGGTTGCCATATTTATTTGTAAGTTTCTCTCGTATGAACATCAAACCCTTTCGATCTAACGTACTACCGATTATGTCATTGGTATGTACTATACTAGGAGGAAGTAATGCATCTGCTAATATAGATTCTGCAATAAACGCTTTATCATCATTATAATCATCCATCGATTTCGAATGCGAGGGAGAAGTTGATGGATTCTTGAGTTTATTTAATTCTTCGAAATATTCGAACGAGTTCTGCGGCAGCGTAACCGATTTCGAATCGAAACATTTCGAATGATTGAACTGTTCGCCCTTGACTGGTTCTGACTTTACTACTTCACAATTGTTACCAAGTCCATTATATTCCTCACGACTCGCTATCGCGCCAGAATTATTTAGATAATTGTGCAGATCTTTTTGATATGGAGTTTTGGCCATAAAGCTACTTGGTGTACGTAACTGAACCATGTTAATTTGTGGTGCGTCGTGTTTATTTTGCGGACTGCAGAGTTGCATGTCAGTGGCATTAGCGGGCGTCATTAGCAATCGATCGTACGGACGAGCACTCAGCATCTGTAAAGTAAAAAGCGAATCGATTCGGTTCAATGATACGATTAGACTTTTATTAAATTCGATTAATTTACCTTCGTCACTGCCCCTTGTCCTACGTATTTCTTTATATTTTCTAAATACTTCTCGAAATGTTTTCTTTCTTGTTCGCTTAATTTATCGCAAACTTCATACTCTATATCGTGAAGAGGCAACTGCTTTTGCAATAACTGTCTTCTCAAGGCTGCACCAACTGAACCTTTAATGGGTAGCTTTTCCACGGGTAGGGCTTTCATATATTCCGTAGCAATTTCTTTTGTTGTATCCGGTGGAATCCATTCAAATGCTTCTTGCGCTTGGTCCGTTCGATTATGTATACGTAGCACTGAAATGAAGCACATTATAATATTACAAATGTACCAAAATGTAATCTTGTTTGCTTTGTATACAATATTATGCCACAATATTGACAAAAGTATTCACATGTTGGTTTCTTCTTATACTTTTTAGAGGACCCAAACAGCAGATCGAATTGTGGGAAATCTTCGTCGTTTACGTCGTGATCGTCTTTACTGCATTTACAGTTTTTGCAAGTCTTTCTCCAAAAATGTAAATCTAAACCTGGACATGTATCTTTGCAAATCACGCAAGAAGCTCCTGCTCCAGCTTCGTGCGCCAATCGAGGCTAAATAAACAAATAATCGATTAAAATTTATGAATTATTCGACAGATTAATGTGTACATGTGAAAAGAATTAATCGTCAAACGATTAGAATAAGTCATTATAAATATTAATCGTTAACCATTAACTATTAAATTTTCTTTAGATTTGATTTCAAGTGTTATTGTAAGATATTATTTAAATAATAAATAAATTATCTAATAGAAGAGTTATACAAATTATGCTAGTAACAATAAGATACAAAAGTATTAAATATATGCATATTTATATGTTCTTAATAAGATTTTTAAATTGTTATAGGCTCACCTTTCTTTTTCGATTTTCTAATTCTAACAACCATTTCGGATGTTCACCAATTGCCCCTGTATCGGTCATTTCAAGCAAATTCTTTGTTCAAATATTTCACTACACTTATTGAACTTGACGCGAATGAAAGCAATCGTAAAGTTTGTTCGAAATATACGCTCATTCAGTTCCTCCGCATTCCTAAATATAAACGCATGAAGTGACTCACCGCCGATGTCTCGTACGAGTATACGAGACCATCGTTATCGTGTTTTCCCCTCGTGTATTTACAAAACTTACTTTCAGCGCCTTTAAATATCTCTAGACATATAAACCCGTTTAGTAGAATATTTGTAAATGTAAATAATCTGGTGCAACGTATCAAACACTCAACCAATCAGTTTATATCGTCCAAGCGGTCAAAGTAAAAGCTTGAAACTTATACTGCTAACTTTTACAAGGCCACGTGATCCCCTGAACCACTTGTACCACATCTGTGTTTACTACCACTAAAACAGGATCATTTCGCAAGATAGTGGTGGTAAACATAGATGGGGTACAAGCAGCTAAGGAGGGGGGTCTGGGATAACGTCAGGGGAGCATCGATTCATTTATCTTTTATGATAACCGTTTTTCCACGAAATGTATATGAGTGAACCACACGTTTTTTTTTCGATCCAAACCAAAAATAATTCTTTTATTTGACAAATACTAAGTACATATAGGTGTGTAACTTCAAGTTAAATTTCAAACGTTCGTTAAAAAATGCTAGATTTCTTTTTATCGGAATAACAATGCAACATTCGGTAATACATATTAATTCATCTTTTCCCCGAGTATCACATATTGTATAGTAAACAAATTTTCATTTATGTAGACTGGAAAAATGTAAAATACCGGGTGTTTCAGTTTTTCGAATAGAGTTCCATTTAAAAGCATACCTTGGGGTTTCGTTTCTTTCATACGATTGGATTAATGGTCATTTTTTTGCAAATTATTTCCTGGTGAAAAATAACTTTGACAAAAACTTCTTTCTACCAATACAACATACGTACTTACGTATATGTATATACCTTGAAATGATGTAATTTTACTTTGAGAAGTCGTTTTTTATAGCCGAAACACCCCGTATATTTTATCACCTGTAGGTACTTACACTTATCTAAATACGTGCAAAATAATGTTAAAAGTAACTGCCTGTCCATGTACAATTGTTTACCTTATTATTGATTTCACACTGGTCGATAGTTTTTTTTTTTTTTTTTTTTATACACAAGTAGATAAATCGATAATGAGCATAAGGATTCTTGTTTCACATATCTTTCATCTCGATTAAAGCGATTGATCAATTCCAAAAGCAGTATCAAATTCTTCCTGTGACATCTAAAACAATTTAGACGGATTTAGATATATATGTCAAAATACTTGAAAAATTCTATACGTTACGAATACCTTCTGTTTTTTTAATTTTTTTATCAATGCTACGTCTTTGGCAAGTTCCTCGATATCCTGTTGACTTATTTTCCTTTTTGGTTTTTTCATTAAACTCGTGGACAGTTTCTGTTTTACTTTTTTCTCTTTTCTTTTTTTACGATTTTCTTGCTTTTCCAATTTTCTTTTCTTAGTTTCAGACCAAGGTTCAGTTTGTTTGTGTTTACGTTTGCTTATAGTGGGCCATACTCCGCTATCTTGAAATGTCTTAAGTTTTTCTAAGCGGTTTTGCTCTTTTTGCTTATTTAGGTAAGCGATTGAATTAACGTCAATGTTTTCTTGCTTAAACGATGATGTATCTCTTCCTTTAAGTTCAGGCATCCGAGGCAGACGTAACAAGCCAAAGCTCATTGCAAGTTTTCCTAGGTCGACATCTTTTAGTCTCAGTATTAAGTTACATTCATGCTTATTGTATGCTTGTATATACGATACAAATGCTCTGTTAGCTTTATCGAAAAGTAATCGATCTTGTTTCTGTAAATCTCTCATACATTTTAAACATTTTTCATATAAAAGTATAGATGGTTCTATATCGACTTTCTCTAAATCTACTTTTTGATTTCGTTTAATAAAATCTACATATGCATCTTCTGTTTCCAGAAGGAATAACAGTGCACTTCCTTTGTTTCCAATTCTGGCAGTTCTGCCGCACCTAGAAAAGAACAAATAGATTTTAATAGATCCTGATCTCGATAATTTAAGCAAAGTAATCTATGTGTCGCAACATGTATTTTATTATACTTTGATTATTTCTACCTATGCACGAAGCTACTTGCCGAGCAAGGGGGATCGTACTGTAATACCCAATTGACTTCTGAAATATCCACACCGCGAGCCATTACATCTGTACAAATTAAAATACCACTTTCGATAAGTCGAAACTCGTCAAATATTTTGTACCTCTTATTCTTCATTTTACCATGTATCGCAAGTACTTTAACCGACGGCAACATTCTAAAAATTCAGTATGTTAAAGACAGTATGTCAAACATCTCGTTTGTTTATAATGGAAGGAAAATGTCGGAGACAAACATAATCTGTTTAGGAAATTTATAACAAATATAAAATGATTTTAATTATTAGTTTCTATTTTAAAACTAGATAATAATATTTGCCTCCGTTGCGCTTTTTGGTCATCCAAAACAAACGAGTAAGTAAAATACATTACTCAAATGTAACTTACTCCTGAACAATATGACTGAAATAGTCTACATATGCACATGTAGATAAAAAAATCATGTACTTCAAATTAGTTCCTTTTCGTTGTATAAAATCTATCATTGTGGAAAATTTGTACTCCGCATTCACAATAGTATAATTGTTTATTAAATTTGATGGTGTCGAAATATTTGCTTTTTCTTTAACAGATATTAAAGCTGGATTTCTTAATCCTGCTCTAATTAGTTGCTGTAGTTCTTTCGTTTGCGTAGCAGAAAATAAACCTGTTCTTCTGAGACGAGGTAAATAACTTAATATTGTATCTAACGACGTGGAAAAACCTAAATCCAATAATCTATCCGCTTCATCTAAAATTAATATTTCCTACAAATAAAATAATTAGGATTTCATTTAAAAAATGGCATGTTTCTGTAGAAATGATGCTATTCGATTTTAAAACCGCTTACCAATGATTTTACACGTGCAGCCAGATTGATACTTTTACAATTTGATAGTATATCTTCTAATCTACCAGGTGTTGCTACAATAATGTTAGCACCAGCTTTAAGTCGCTCCGCATCTTCCATAATCGTTACACCACCAACGAGTAACATTTGTTTCAAGTGTGGAAGGTTATTTAAAAATTTTTGTAGTACTTCATGTATTTGTACTGCCAGTTCTCTTGTAGGGCTGATTATTATTGCTCCAACCTCTGTGGGTTTCCATACCTCTTTTTGTTTCTGTTGTTCAGGAAAAAACAATGATTCGATACTCTACCCTCGAGTTGAATAAATAACATTCACAAAATAATTATTGTACATGGAAAATATATAGTATAAATACCTGTAAAATTTCTAATACTGGTACTATGAAAGCCACTGTCTTTCCACTACCTGTTACTGCTTCCGCCGCAACATCCTTACCTTTTAATAACAGTGGTATAGAAGCTGCCTGTTTATAATTTTTAAAAAAGTCATAAATACTATTTCATACTCGTCTACAAGTATATTCAAAATATTGAAACGTGACACTACTTAAAGCTGCATTTCTTTATTGTATAACTGATACCTGTACTGGTGTCATGTAAGGGTACTTCAATTCCTCAATAGTTTTCAATACGGGATCGCTTAAAGGTACTTCTAGTTCGTTCCAATTTTGTGTTTTCATGATCGTTTTTATGTATTATTTGAACAAAAGAATTAAAAATCATGTGTTGTTAACGTAGATCAACGCAACGATTGTTTGCATTTTATCGTTAGGTTACGTTCAATTGTCTATACTTCATTCGATTTAATGCGCATGCGTCCATATTTTAGATACCTAAATATTTATATATAAAATAGGCACATACATACTCACTCACATCAGTTAAGTTGGTTGAGTGTTTTGCGTGTTTTCCGCTATGTGGAATGGCGCTAAACGTAAATTTGATTGACAGTCAATGATTGGCTAGGAACAGACGAACACTGGACGAACCTGGACGAACCTCGTTCTCGTCTCTCATCTGCGGTATCGCATGCATGTGACATATGACAATGAAAGTCTGTTACTGACAGTTACTGACGTTGATTTGATGTTCAAAGTATCTAAATAAATATATGTGGCTTGTATACATAGAAAACAGAATGCTATCTCTTGACGGGCAAGTTCCTCGGTTCCACGATTCTGGCATCACTGCTCTTGACAATTATTAAAAGAATATGTGTACATGCTTCTAATATCATGTCCTTGTTTCCTGCTTATTCCAATGAGACAGACGAATCTTTGGTATCGAGTAAATCAGAAAGTCTTTTAAAAGGTTATTAAAATGCGCTACAAAATATATTCATCATATTTCAAATGACTCGAGTGCGGATCATTATGCAATTTTCACAGGTTATCTTTTACAAATTGAGTTAAGATAAAGATTTTATTTTGTTTAAAAATAATTAGATAATTTTGCAAGTACCATAAATGCATAAAGGTCCACAGTCTACTTATAATTTACGATATGCTTTTAACACAATAAAACTGTTTTGAAATTGTAGGCAATGTATCGAGCAATTGGTTACAAAATGGTAGTTGTCTAGATGAGATTTCATCCTACAACTTTGTTGATGTTCCTTCAGAATCTTCGAATGAAGCTATAAGCGAAGCATCATGTTCAGATAAACAACAAATATCCCATGATGTTATTTCATCGAGTAAAGAGAGTTCTACATATAAAGAAAGAAAACATCGCAAACATATTAAAAAGAGAAAAAAAGAAAAAAGAAAATATGGAACAACAGAGAAACCATATTATAAACAAGAAGTGGAAAACATATATTTTGAAGATAAGCATAGGGATAAGGGAAATAGTACAGTAAACACACTTTGTTCTAGAGTTAGACCATACTATAGTATTAAAAAAAACTCCCTTGGTTTTAAATCGTTCAAACCGGAAAAAAAAGATCCTTACCAAAGATACTATGCCAATAACATAGATCTTGTAAAAAAACATAAGAAAAAGAGTAATACTATTACAAAACAATCCACTTCTGATTCGTTAAAAGAAATAGAATATGCTTCTTCGTGGAGCGTTAACTATGAAGAACTACAAAGAACTAAAACTAAAGAATATAATGAACGGTTAACAAATGATCCAAGCAATGTTAAATTGTGGCTGGAATACATTCAATTTCAGGTATAATTCTTACAGCTTGTTCGAAATTATCAATGTTTTTTACACAAGTAACTCTTCACAGGACACATTGGAGTACCTTCAAAAATATCAAACGGCAAAGGATGTTCATAGAGCAGCAACAATGAAAAAATTATCTATCATCGAGAAAGCTATGGAAAAAAATGTAAGCTCTGTACAGCTGATAAGGATAAAATTATCTTTAATGGAGGAATTATTACCAGCCGATGAGTTTTCAAAACAACTTGAAACATTGGTGAACAAGGACTCAGGAAATGCTATTTTATGGCAAGGATTCATTATGGCTACACAAGCTTCTGTAGCGATGTGCACTGTACCAAAAGTATTGGATTTATATTCAAAATGCTTTTGTGTTTTAAAACAAAAAGCTAGAATGAATCCACGAATGTACGACGAACCATTGTTACGTATGTAAGAACCTACAGTTTCTTTTGATACTAGTATCGAATTCGGTTAGAGCGAATTGCTTAATCATTTTTCAAATGCGAACAGAAATGCTGTGCTGGTGTTTAACATTCCTCAGACATACTGGACTTTGGGAACAAATGTGGGAAACGATACGTTTGAATCTCAGTTTGAATCTCAGCTTAAAGAAGGACAGCCTATCCTTTAAAAAAACAATAGACGAAAAGAAATTAAGTATGGATTATTACACAACACATATTATAAAATACTAACTATTTCAGCTATTCATTCTAATCGTATTACCGATTTGCAGTTGGAATGGAAGAGGTAATATTAATGTCGAGATTACCACTAAATCAGCTGTGGCAAAGAACAGAATCGTTAAGAGAAAATAGTCACTGGATCAGTGTCAGCAGGGACGAATTGGATTTAACTGGAGATTCTCGAAGATTTGTTGTGCCAGATGATGTCGCCGATTTTGTACACCCTATACTCTCACGAAATTTGAATTTTCAAATGGCAGTACATATGCTGCTCTTACTTAAAGTGCCACTTCTACCTACTCGAGATTATGTGTTACAGGTAAAAGTATACATTTCGTTCTGTACACTCTACACTACAG
This sequence comes from Lasioglossum leucozonium, assembly GCA_028454225.1. Taxonomy (NCBI): domain Eukaryota; kingdom Metazoa; phylum Arthropoda; class Insecta; order Hymenoptera; family Halictidae; genus Lasioglossum; species Lasioglossum leucozonium. The sequence continues at coordinate 20,254,972 of CM052219.1, forward strand.
AAAGAATCATACTATATGTACATACGTAATATATAATTTGTTACATTTCTACTTTTTAGATGTTGTCATTAAACAAATTTGAATGGAGCGTAGAAACTTCAGAAGTGTTACTTCCGTTTGCTTATCCTGCAGCAGGTGAAATGACTGGAAATAACGAAAGAAGAGAATTATTGAATGGTATACTTGAAGGAGGATTAACGTCAGGACCACAATATCTTCGATTTCATCCTGCACAAGAATCGTACTTGGATTTTATACGAGATACATTTTCTACGATAGCCGAAAATTTACCAACTATGCAACGTACGAGCATATATGTTTGGTGGTTAAGATTCGAGAGATTGCTTATTTTCCTTCGTAAAGATGATTCTTCGAAATGTGACAATAAGTAGGTGTACCTCACTATTCATCCTCGTTCATTGAATGTAATAACTTGACGCGTACTATTATACGTATGTGTATACATATATTTATTATATGTTCTTTACAGAGGAAAGAAATTAAGGACAACGTTAAAAGAATTCTTTAAAAAGGAGGAGAATAGGAACAACTTACATTTTTATAAAGAGTATGCATTAGTAGAAAAAGAAATGGGTAGATTCGATAATTGCGTAAATATTTTAGAAACTGCGATTAAATCTCAATCCTCCTGCCCGTTGGCAATACCTGATCTTGACGAGAGAACGGCACTCTTCAGTTTATATCGAACATTCATTGAAATTTTACTCGACACTGATGCATACAAAGAAACACACAGAATTCGAATATTGAACGTTATTAAAGAAATGGTTACCGAGACCGGTGATAATCAGTTTCAACAGGCTAAAATAAATTTAGAAAATTACGTGAAAAGCTTTATGCAAGAAATTCCTGCAGACGATGAAACCGACACATACTTTTTACCAAATCTGAAATGCGACGCGATCGTATGCTACGCATATTTATTATATACAGAAGACTTTGATATTACCAAAGTAACAGATATGTTCGCAGATTTTATAAATCATTTCAAAAATTGTCGTTGTGCACAGGTAATAGAGCGTGCAGTTCATTCTAAAGACTATTAATATTATACATTCAACGCGTTACATATCCTATATTTGTTTCAGGAAATATTATACGAAAGTCAAATTGCAGTTCTGCAACTACATTACAAACGCTCTCAAGAAATAAACATTTTGAAAAGTACATTGAACGAAATGTTAAACTTATATCCAAACAACTTCTCTGCTCTTTCGATGTTAGCATGTTTCGAGGTAAAGATTATTGGTTTGCAAAGAATAATATTCTTCGTTATCTAATATTTTATTATATTATTTTATTTTGTTACAGAGTAACTCACCAATTTGGAAATTTAACAGCCAGGACACGAAACTTTCGTTATGGAAAGCATTCGCTATGTGTTTAGCAAATCGTAAACGTATTCGTTTCTTTAGAGAACTTAAAGATTCAGTCAGCATGAATGCAGCAATAAATAAGTTATTTCATTTTCATCAAACTCTTGCATCGTACGACTTTAATAAGTTTTTCTTAATTTTTTACATTTCACGTACATATAAAAATATATTGAAAATAAATATTCATATTTACAGAGAACCAACAACCAGGTGTTGCCCTCTGTTATGGAGGTTGTATATGCTTCTTCTGAGAGAATATAATTTATGCGAAAAAAAGGGGGAGGAAGTGTATCATAAAAGTGTAGCTCAATGCCCTTGGGCCAGGAGCATATATATTGATGCAGCCGAAGTTGCACCTCAGCTACTTACACAAATTCAGGATGTGATACGAGAAAAAGAATTAAGAATGCATGTTACTCCAGAAGAATTAGATATTTTGCGCGGTTGATTTCCATTATATCAGAAAATTATAAAACCTTCTATACATGTACATACGTACATAGATTGTAGAGTTTATACAATAATTTCGACTAAAAAAATGTGTGAATATAATACATATCTACGTGTTTTTCTATGCATCCCCAATTTCATAATTTTCTGTATTTTCGGCTGTTCACATACATACCATACGTGTAATAAAATAACGTGTAATCTGAAACGATACGCCGAAAGCTCGTAGGGGTTGGAGCTGGTCTCGCGTTGCATGTATTTACGTGAGAACGCGTGACTCGGGGTTGTTTTCGTTGGTGGGTGGTGCTCGTGGGTCTTTTCGGGTCTACGGCTGCGGTTCGGTTTTTCGATGGCGAGCCATCTATCGTGTGGCATGCGTTCATGTCCCGGCCGTTTTTCCAACGCCACGTGACTCCACGTTATTTCACATATTTACATACCAATCAATTAAAACTGTACGAACACAAACATTACATTACTATGTACATAATTTAGTATACTCATTACAGAATTTTGGGAGCAAACTAACAATATAATCACGTAACGTACGAAAAATCTTTGTTTTACAGACTAATATAATACCAAACCAAATTTTGTGTCAGGCGGTTGAACTAAACGCAATAGGGGATTGTGGTTATTTAAATAGATATGATTACTTGTGAATTTACGGGGCGAACACAAATACCGATTTACGTATCTTAAAAAATTGAAATACGTACTTAAGTACAATATAATATAGAAACTTTATGTATATTATTTTTTTTTCAACGATATTTTGATTTCGTCAAAACAGCGTACAGGTTAAGTTAATATTTATTCTGAATAACTATTGCATTGTATTTACAGTTTTTACTAATTACATATGAAAAATTTTATTTACTTTTGTTATACACTGTTGAAAAAAAGACTTCATGGATTTCATAAAATGGAAAAGTAATTTTTGTTTTTGTTGTTGATTCACAAGTGATTTTTTCAGCTTACATATATAAAACATCTCCGAGATTCAATTTTAAATTCTTTGTTGATTCAAGACAAGAATTTTTGCAAATTTTCTTTCCACGGCTACAAAATGGATGTAAAGGCTGTCGTTGTCTCCGGAGAAGCCCCAGAATCTGATGATGACGGTGCAAACGTTGCTACAGTATGACAGCTTATACATAATTCTACAAATTACGTTAATCGAATATGGATATGAGAAGAAATTTACAGAAAAATTATAATGCTTCACATAGGGTATGGAATTTCCTTCTATGCGAAATCGTAATTACTGCGGTACTATAATTTCTGGTGAAGCTCCTGAATCCGATGATGGTAAGATTCTCTTTGAAATGATTGTTTCTATCTGTATAATAGAATAAACAAATCTTCACAAAGTCGTAACAGCTTTCTCCTAATTTTGTATATAATTTTCTCAGATGGAACAAGTTTAAGCAGCATTAGCGGAGCAGTAGATGCTATAGCTTGTATGCCTTACACAGACATCAAAATACCAAAATCAAAAATAAATTCCATTAGATACAACAGTTTGCTACACAAGAAATTATGTAAGTTTAAACAGTCTCTCTCTCTCTCTCTCTCTCTCTCTCTCCTGGTACATTAAAATTTGTTAACATCATCATTTTATTAATACTGTAGTAATACAATACGCAGAACTATTGCTAGAATATAGAATATCATCTAATAATTCTGATGCAGAGAAATGTATGGTAACATAATTGAAGGAATAATATCTGTTCCTATGGATTCAGGCTGATTTCAATTTCTCTGAAACATCAATTACTTAGAAGCATTTTGCATCTCGATTACTTTATATGTATATTGCAAGAACAATTTTTTTTATAATATAAACATTTAATTTTTAAAAGGAACGATACTTGATATTTCAATTAACAAATTTCATAATGAAACAGACGAATGCAACGAAACATTGGACAGAGATCTTGTGCAAATGATCGAGGGCACGATCGACGCTGCCACGCAAGACTTGTCATGCGTTAATCGACAACTGTTAAAAAGTGAACTGATTCTTCAAGAGGCAGTCTGTCAGTTACGTAATGCGTGCATTCGAACAAAAGATGCTTCCAATGCCTTGCATCAGCTCATGGACGTCAATTTTCTACATTCTGTTAAATCTTAATTTACACAAGTCTCGAATGTACATAATATTTCATAAGAAACATAGGATAATAATAGTGGCAACAATGATTGTATTAAAACAGAAATTAAAAATGTAATATGACCAATTCAGAGAAACGAAAATTAATAAATATGCTACTCTCTCACAGGATTTGGTGGGTAGGATATATTATTATATTGAGCATTAGTTGTTCTCTTTCATTGGCAGTTCTATTAAATTTATCAATTGTTTCCTAGCGCTTCTTAAAGTTTAATTAAAATATTACCTTTTCCGATGTATCGTAAAGAAACAAATTCGAAATGTACTGGCGCACTCGCATGCTAGATCGTTTCATTTTAAATATTCGAATGACAATAAACATTATGGACATTATTTCGTAATATACAGATATCAAGGTATATATATCAAAGAATGTCACGATATTTTAATAAGAATGTTCCTGTAAAGAATAAACATAGGCGTTTAATTGATTTGATGATCTTCAAAATTCATGTTTTCATAGATTCGAAATGGTATATTAATATTTTAGAATACGAAGAAGTTATCTTCTTGTTATTAGTACAGATATACAACGACATAATCGGTATTTTAATACGTGGCTTACTTTGCATATGCCTAATCTTTTCAGAAACAGAAGTTTTGCGCACGAGTTTTCTCCTTTTCCTGCGATTTCTTTTCTTTTTTTTTTTTATCAAATGCATAACTTTGTTTGGTATCAAAGGCTGATATTGTTTCTTTTTTTTCTTCTTTCTCTCGCTCTCTCTTTCTCTCTCTTCTATTACAACACTAAATTTAGTGTATAATGAATTGGTGATTGTAATGGGGATGCACTCTTCCTCTATAAATTCAGTCTTAAACATTTCATCGATCTTCGTTGAACTAAAGCTTGGTATAATATATCTACATACGTACAAAAGTTCATAAACCAAACGTGTCGTCCTTTTGCTAATACTGATATGACAACATCGTGACGGAATGTTTTCTTTGACATAATATTTCTATATAGTTTTTGTTTACGCGATACATTCAGATTATTCAACGGCTAAATTGCATTGTACGCAACTATGCGTGTGTATTTAAGACCTCGTGTTACAGGAAACCAATTCCTTACGCCACACTCTACAAAATAAATAACACTGACGCATATTTGTGCCTCGGATTTGCATAAAATAAAAAGGAAGACACTAAAAATAATTTTCTATTAATAGAAAGTATAATATAACTGTACATACTGTTAGAATATTAACTTATCGTACGTACAAGCATCAACTTTCAATGCATTTCCTCTTTTGCTAATAAATTTATGTGTTGACGTATTTAGTAGATACTTGCAAATACTTTTGAAATAACTTTCGACCATCCGCCAAACATAGGAACTTTTTAGTTCCTGTATTTCTCTTTCTATTCTCATTGTATTTTCTTTCGAAATGCGGTGTAGAAGAATTTCAATATCTCTCTCCATTGACGATGCGAACATTCGATCTTCATGAATGGTGCAGCACGACGGTACAATATAGCGCAATACAGTACATAACAGTGTTGCGCTACGAACGTGTAATGGGCTCAATTCCAGAAAAGGATTAGTGTTTGTTGTAGTTGGCGACCTTTGTAAAATATGCGACGTCGCACTCGGTACATATTAGCCAATGTGAGGGCGCCCACCCCCCACATGGCCTACGCTCGCTCCATCTCCCCGCTACTTGCAAACATCTGAAGAAGAGCCATAGACGCTTGCGCTTGTCGTTTTTCAGCCAAAAATCTGCCTGAAGCTTCCTTTAGCTGCTCCAAGAAGATTCTGGAATAATTTGTCGAATAAATTAAACGGTAAACCTCATCACGGACGATATACACCCGTAAACCAAATGACTTTGAAGTTTGATCACTTACCTGTCGGGTACTATGTCAGCTAAGCTGTCAGGATCCATATCGCTGAGCAATTCTAAATCGCTTCCACCAAGTAACGATATATGCGACGGATCGCCGTGCAACGACGAAACTAATGGTTCTATCAGTCGTCGACGGCTTCTGAGCTCGTTTCCTCTTACACCACTTTCCACGTTGTCAACGTCGTCTACGACAATATACCGAGAAGCAGCTTTACTACTTCCCGCCGCTATCCATTTTTGATCTCCATGTAGAACCATTAAACTAGTATTTCTTTCTAACGTTGCAAAATATTCTTCGTCGTCCACCTCTGTGCCTATCAAAAAAAGAAACAAACACAAAGACATGTTAACGACACTATACCGCTTATACGGTGGCATTAAAGTAAAGTACGATGTTATTACGTTACCGTCTTGTTCTAAGACTATTGTTAGTTCTGCATCCAAGGGCAAAGACAAACGACTTCTCGCGATGCTGGTTAGTTCTTTCAGGGAAGATGCAGTAATGCCCTTTCGCTTCTCTCTGGCATGATCGACAATTTTGTAAGGGTTGCCCAACCCCTGCGATATTCCTGCTGTTTCCGACATGCTGCGTCAAATTACAAGTCAGAAAGCAATCTTAAAACAGCTCGCTGAAAGAGGTTGGTGTGTTTTTCTAAGCGAAACAAATGTAGGTCAATTATATTAAATTATTGTCATCGAAAGTTTACTTTTATTAAAAAAAATTGACTGCTACCGAGGCTCGATTATCGTTGCACATTAGTTTATTATCCACGCTGTCGAGGATCATCAAATCAAATTGTAACACTATATGTATACTTTTGCAATCGTGAATTTGTTATCGAACACAAAGAATCTTTACAGAATTTTCGTTAGTCGAAAACGTTGTAACGATGTAACATGAACGCACTAGGTATAAAGTTGTACGGTTGGAACGTAGGTAAGAAAGGGCAGTGTTTTGGATTGCATTAGATGGAGTTTCGACGAGTTTTACTGAGATTCCCTACGATGTTTAACCGCATTTACGGATTACGAATAAAAAATTTGGAAAAGCTTATAAAGATAAGTAACGTTCGAGTGACTGAACTGACCGTATGTCAACTCAACACTGGGTCAATGGTGCAACTACCCCTCCTATTTATATTCTCTGTAGACTATCGCGTACCGCGTACGGTGCGACCGAGAGACACCCTCATGTATTCCCTCCCAACATGGCACCCACACAGAAATCAATAACCAACCCCACTCTAAAAGTAATATCTCTTTTTTTTTTTATAACCGTACAATTGTTTAGAAAAATTATTTCCTCGGTGCTAATCCGATTATAACTTAATCTTCAATATATTTCAGTAGAATTACAATAAATGTTATAATATATAATAAATTTCAGCAAGTATCTATTTTTATTTATATAGGTACGCGCACCTCGATGTAGCATTTTTATAAAATATAAAAAGAGTAAACGAATAATATAATCAATCCGAATACGATTATCTGTATTTCTGCAATTTATTTTTATAGTGAAAATGCAATAGAAATCATATCATAATCGCTGTTGTATCCCAATGCCCAATGAAAACCACCCATGCAGTATCTATATATACAAATATATGTACATACCATTTTCATCTATATATAATAGCAATACTTATTTTATAAATAACTTCCACTTTTTTCCGTAAAAATTAGTACTGAACTAGTAAACATTATACATATATAGTATTCGTTTTTGAACAAACTTATTGTTCGAACAAGTCTCTCATTTTTCTTTTATATGTAAATATACATATACATAGATGACATATATGTAAGAATATTATCTTGGTACCTGCTTATTTTAATATACACATCTTATTATTAAGATACGACACCTTTATAAGTATAGTTTTGAATTGTGAATCTTTTGAACTAACGCAGCTACAATTCTAAAATACACATAAATAAAATGTGTAACAACCAATTAAGCGGTAAGGATAATATAACTGAATAAATATATAGTACCAAGATGCAATTATTATCAAGGTAAGATATTCATTTTTACTAGGACCTCCGAGCTTAAGACACAGCACTGTGGTTAAATATAGATCAATGAGACTGGACGCTGTTTTAAGTTTAAAGTTAGCTCGGAGTTAGCCCAGTTAGGGCTCTTAGCCGAGCCACAAATCTCATTCGAATGAAAGTGACTACATTTGTATAAAAATCGAATAAAGCTCAATCAAAAATGCCTTTACCGAGTGGAAATAAAGAGCCAGATGACAGTCAAACATGGGAATTAGCAGAAAGATGTTTTCTTCCAATTGCATTTTCACACGCAGTTGCAGTCATCTTAGCAGCTACATTGAATACATTAGGTATATCGCAAACATCCAGTTTCGTGCTGTTTCTCTTACTACTGGTTATATCCATAGGATCTACATTGTTTTATCATAACTTGAAGGTACGTTGCTTAAACTATATGTCTGTTAATGCGATCGATACAAATATAATTGTAATATACTATGTTACGTACGCATCATATCGATATAGTTTTCAATTAAATCGTTGACCACAATAAAATAATCATTAGCAACGTGAAATCGTGATTACAGAAAAATAACAAGTTGGTTCTACCAGTAGGAAACAGAGTTTCGCCTATGAAAATAGTGGAACGACTGTTAATACCTTTTATTTAACTTTATATTTATTTTCTGGTTTTATAACGAATGTTTAGTTGACATAATATGCTTACAATACTAGAGGTAGCGCATACTCATTAGCGAATCATACAGGTAACTGCAGCTGGGAAAGCCATTCTCATTACCGGATGCGATTCAAGAGTTGGATACACTCTGAGTAAACAATTAGACGAATTGGTAAGATTAACTTTGTATACATCATTGAAATTAGTATTTCTTTACGTTTATACTGTATCGTGTCCGCATACACACATACATACATATATGTATTTTTAAGGGATTTACAGTGTTTGCTGGATTCAGTAATAAAGTAGAAAACGATGAAACGATGCAGAGATTGAAAGAGGAAACTTCTGGCAGGTTACACATGTTACAGTTAGATATCACCAACGAACACGATATCCATTCAACATTTCTTTACATTAACGAAAATTTACCAGACGGCGCACCAGGTTTGTAAAAATGAGTTGTTTCAAAAATTTACAAACTTGTTTACCGCACAATATACTTTATTCTTGTACATTGCATTAGGATTGTGGGCATTAGTACACGCTGCAGCATGGGTAACTTTGGGAGAATGCGAATGGGTACCTCCTTCCGTATTGAAACGCAGTATAGACATTAATTTCATCGGTCTTGCTCGACTAACTCAGGTAATTTTAATAAAGATATTTCAGCAAATGATTTATGTGAGAAATACGTCAATATATTAAGATACCGGTAATAATTTATTTTAAGGTTTTCCTACCACTAATCAGAAGATCGAAAGGGCGCATTGTATTAGTTAGTAGTCTTTTAGCTCGTATTCCCAGTCCAGTTCGAGGAATTTACTGCGCAGTCAAGGTAAACAACCATTATAATAATAACCTTGCTCGGCGAAATGAGCTCAAAAATTTTTAATTTACTTGAGAATAGGCTGCAGTCGATGCATGGGGAACCTGTCTTAGAATGGAGATGAGAAGATGGGGCGTAGATGTGGTAATTATTGAAACTGGCGAATATGTGTCAGGAAACGCATGGTTAAAAGATAACGGCGCCTTACTCGAACAAGCAAGAGAAATGTGGACTCAGTTGGATCCTCAGACACGTAAGGAATATGGCGAAGAGTTATTTCAGAAAGAAATGTTGGCTCTCGAAAAATATACTCAAGGTCCAGAAGCAGATTTAACACCGGTAACTAGAGCTTTAACAGATGGTATAATAAAAACTTTCCCAATGAGAAGGTATACACCAGTTTCCCGTAAAGAGAGGATACAGGCTTTGTGTAGCGATTATCTCCCAAAACCAGTATACGATATATTATACACAAATTAAAGGAGAACAAGTTTGACAATCAAATAATTAGCATTCAACAGTATGTGAAACGACCAATAAAAATACAATTTATGTAATACCAAAAACGAGACGAGTATTCTAATTCTATTTTGTAGATTAATCTTTACGAAGAAAAACTTTTTTTTTTTTAAACAATTACTATCTAAATAAAAACTATCATAATCAAAATTTATACCAACATGTTTAAGATAAAAGTACAACGAAACAAATAATTTACCCTCTTTACCTCTATTCCCTGTTTTTCAATTTGCCAGTTTGGAATGTCTACATAGAATCTATTTAGATACATATAGACATACTTACATATGTATATGTATGTAAAAACCTATACATCCTTACTGATACATTGTGTAAGAATTCTCTGTGCTGTCGTAACGTTACAAATTAAAAGTATCCTATACTTATATATGTATTTAGTCAGAAACTACGTGCTGATTGGTTAAAATGTATTAGCGGCAATGTATATTGTACATTTGAATCGTATCGCGAGAATGATACGAATTAAATCGATGATAAGTATTGTCAAGCTCAAGGACAGAAAAAAGCGGGTATTTATCTTGATTGTTCTGGGGATGGATGGATGAATCGTTGTTGTAACGCAGAATACGCAGTTTCAATGAAGTCATAGAGTAAATAGATTCGAAGTATTCGACAAGTGTAAAAAATTTATATAATCTTTTTTTTTTCCTCATATACGACAGGACGTTACTAGCCGCAGTTTCCATGCAACGTGTATTTATTTAAATATTTACCTAATATATATTTAGATGTACATAGGTTATAACTTGAGATCTGTTTTCAATACCTTGAGACACGATATCTAAATGTTTCGTAAAACGATCCTCGGTGGTGTGCATTCGATCACAGATGCATCTGTGGCGTCAAACGCATCGTCTAGGGTAAGTGTAATAATTATACTTTTCATTTGTTCGATTTCGTACAATGTCAACTTTATACATTAATTATTAGAATCTATTTGTCACGTTTGATATTTGTTGAATTGGACATTTTAAAAGAAATAAAAGAATGTTACGATATAAGAGGAATAAATAGGTGTAATTTTACAGGTTAAACGTAAATATATGCCTGCTTTTAATGAGCTTGATGTGTTTCTTTTTTTTATTTATTGCAGGTGCAGCAATTTCAGAAATTGTTAAATAAAAGCGATTACAATGGCAGGCTTACCGATTCCTTCGGACGTCATCATACTTATTTACGCATATCTGTCACCGAACGTTGTAATCTTCGATGTAAGCACTCTCAGAACTTGTAGAATTTCTGACTCTGGGCAGAATAATTGTACGTTATGTTTTATGTAGGTTTGTATTGCATGCCAGCAGAAGGTGTTACATTGACAAAGAACGATGGTATTTTGAAAACAGAAGAAATAATTAAAATAGCAGGGTTATTCGTGGAAGAAGGTGTGCGTAAAATACGTTTAACGGGTGGCGAACCAACAGTTAGAAAAGATATTGTCGATATTATCGGTAAATAACAGAATCTTTGTGCTGGTAAAATTGGTGTTTATACATACGATGTTTTTTTTTTTCTCAATATATTTGGTTATTGTAGCCGGCTTGAAAGAGTTGCCTGGTTTGAAGCAGGTTGCAATTACTACCAACGGTTTAACGTTAACGCGTCAATTGCCGTCTCTTCAACGAGCGGGGTTGGATGCGATAAATATTTCTCTGGACACATTGAAAGAAGATCGTTTCGAGCAATTTACTCGCAGGAAAGGTTGGTCAAGAGTTTTAGCTGCAATAGACTTGGCTATTCAGTTGGGCTATAATCCTGTTAAGGTGAGAAACCGATAAAACTTAGTTGATATCAAGATCTACCATGAGAAATGGCAACAAACGATTTCACCTTAACATATCGTATAGGTGAACTGTGTGGTAATGAACGGCTTCAATGATGACGAGTTAGTCGACTTTGTTAATTTAACGAAAAGTCGTCCTATCGACGTACGTTTTATCGAATACATGCCATTCCAAGGGAATAAATGGAACGAAAATAAAATGGTATCTTTCGATTCGATGAAGAAAATGATAAGGAAAGTATATCCGGATTTACGACGTCTTCCAAACGAGTACAACGATACATCGAAAGTATGTGAAATGGGATCTTGTAAATATTGTATATAAGTTGGCAACTGCAAGACTGGTGTAACTGAAAAAAGGTATTGTTTCTTCGGAATAGGCGTACCACGTTCCCGGATTCACAGGACAGGTCGGATTTATTACGTCGATGAGTGAACACTTTTGCAGTTCGTGTAATCGATTGAGGCTAACGGCAGATGGAAATTTGAAGGTCTGTTTGTTCGAAGGAAAAGGGGAAGTTTCTCTTCGTGACGCTTTGCGAAACGGAACGTCCGACGAGAGTTTGAAGGAGATGATCGGCGTCGCGGTGCAACGTAAGAAAAAGCAACACGCCGGTACGTTTAATCATCGATTTTCGGTAATGGATCTCGAAAGATTGTTATCTTGCCGAAAACATAAGAAAACGATATACGAAGCGATAACGTTTCTATGATCCTATTCGATAATGTATGTGTTTCAGGAATGTTCAATCTATCCAAGATGGAAAACAGGCCGATGATTCTTATCGGGGGGTGAACCGATTTCGTTGTTATGTATTTCGAAAATTTTACACGCAGGTTTAAACGATTTCTCCGGTCTTCTCATGAGTACAAACGTTATCGCTCTATCTTACATACATATGTATGGTATAACGGCCAAACAATTTCAACAGATGCTGGTAATCAATAGGAAATTCTAGAAAGTTTGGATGTGTTGAACACGATTTTGTCGGCATTGGTAAAAGAGCTTTTTTTTTTTTCTTCCTTTGATTTTTTTTTTTTTTTTTTTCTTTAGATTTGCGCTTAGCGAATTTAAGTTTGCCAATCTAGACACCTATCGGTTACCGGAACACAAAAAAATATATTTTCAAATATATATGTTCTGACAGTGTTTTTATCCTATTGTCGCAAAGTTGAATCGTAACGTCGATTGTTTGTGGTTGCAGTGAAAAAGAATCGCTTAGCGAGAAAACGTTTTAAAGACGATCAACGACGCGACGCTACACTCGGGGGTTTAACTCGCACTTTTCTCCGCTCGCAAGAATTTTCAAGTACCACGAGAAGAATGTTTTCCTTGTTGTCGCACGTGGATAAAGAGGGCAAAGCAAGCATGGTGGATGTTGGTTCGAAAGTCGAAAGTAAACGCGTCGCGATTGCGAAAGGATTTGTACAGGTCAATTCAACGATAAGTAAATTAATAATGGAGAACAATGGGAAGAAGGGGGACGTGTTGTCCGTGGCACAATTAGCCGGTATCATAGCAGCAAAGCGTACCCCTGATTTGATACCTCTCTGCCATCCAGTCTCGTTGTCGTATGCAAACGTG